>JAXCGZ010021707.1:7500-10000 GCA_037179515.1 Halocaridina rubra | reverse complement strand
TCTCGTATCCATTTCCAAAGCTAAATTCATAAATTCGTGATAAAAAAAAAAAAAGAGATTTTGGAAAACCTTTTGAACTATTTCACATTTAAAAGAAAAATCACTCTTATTTATCTATCTTTACTTTGTTTTCAATCTGGCAACATACAGATACAGATAGATAACTTATAAAGTATGGATTCGGTTTTACGTCACGAACTCCCTTTTCTACTAAGGGCTAGAACGGTTACCTTCTTGCGAAGGACTTGTTTTGGCAGATGTAATCGTTACCCTGAGTGTATGCCCTTACTAACCTCAGTCCGTGACGGGGCGCGAACCCTCGACCTGTCGCCTCAGAGTCGCGAACGCTACCATTTTGCCACGGAGACTACAGATAACTTATAAAGTAATAAATCAAATTTGGAGAACCAACCGAATGATGTTTCTCTTAAGAACAAATTATTCTCTCTCACTTATTTCCTTTTCTCAATGGCATTCTCTCTCTTTATCTTTTTTTTCTCTCTCTCCTTCCGTGTCCTCCTGCCAAATACAATGTTTATATATGTGCTAAATTTCAAAAGTAATTAAAACAAATCTAGAAAAAACTGTTGAATTTCCCTAATGCAAACACGAATGTTATCTTCTTTATTTACTTATTATTGTTTTATACTTACTCTGCCGAGATATCTTTATATATATATATATATATATATATATATATATATATATATATATATTAGATGTCCTTAATCTTTTTCTTTTCTTTTTTTTTACGAGTGTGACACCAGGACAGGCAAAAAAAAAAAAAAAAATCTAAAAAGTTCTCCAGAGGGGTGGCAGAGTCGAAGCAAAAAATTTGACTTTTTGTGGGAGAAAAATACAAAAGAGGGGATTCACAATCCCTTCGCTCAGTTCCATTGAATTGACTTTTACGACACGTAGGGGAACACGGAGGAGGTAATCTTCCCCCTTCCCTAGTAGGGTTATGTAGAAAACTTGCCGAATAATTAACTTTTTACCACAATTTTGTTCCTCTTCATATATTAAGTATATTTTCCCCTCATTTATTAACTCTATTTTCCCGTTGGCAATAATCTTTCTCAAGAGCTGTCCTCCCAAACTGTTTTTTATTTGACAATTATAATCCAATAAATAACCAAAAAGAAAAAAAATTCAATGTAATGAAAACATATAGATTTTATTTCTTTTGAGCACTGATTTGCTGGCTAGTACAGTGGTAACGCGCTGGCCTTCGCATTCACGAGGTCGAAAGATCGGTTCCCGTCCAAGACCGAGAGCTTAAGCTGTTTCCTGGCAGGAACTGCTGCGGCTGGGCACCACAGTGGGGGGTTGGGGATTGCCCCGGCTGACGAATACCCATTATATTGTAATGGAAATAAAGGTTTATTGTTATTATTATTATTATTATTATTATTATTATTATTATTATTATTATTATTATTATTATTATTATTATTATTATTATCTCTATTTACTCCATTTTCGGTCTCTCAATACTTTTTTCCCCTCACTTTCGACGAGATTTTTCCCCCCGTATCTTCCTTCCAAGTCAAATTTTCATAAGTGAAAAGTTTACAGCCGAACAATTTCCTCTCTCATTTTTCAAGGAAAAAAAAAAGAAAGGAAAAAAAAACTTTTCCAGAGCTGCTTTCTGTCATATTACGATGGATTGCTGTTTCCAGAATTCATTTCAGTTCGACATTTGATCTGATTACATTCTGGGAGGAAATTCAATATTTTTATGAAAAATGCTTTTATTATTGTTGTTGTGGCATTGACTTTCGTTTTCTAGATAGCGAATGCTTTACACATGTTGTCTGTTTTGTTTTTAGTTTTTAGCATTATGTTCTAAAGACAATTGAAATAATACCACTTCCAAAGAGCGTACAATTATTTATTCATTTATCAATTTATATATTAATTTTTTTATCTAATGTTTTCTGAAAAACTATTATTATTGCTGTTGTTGTTGGGTTGTTAGCTCTAACTATATATATATATATATATATATATATATATATATATATATATATATATATATATATATATATATATATATATATATATATATATATATATATATATATATATATATATATATATATATATATATATATATATATATATATATATATTCTTCTTTTCTTCTTTTCATTCTGCCAATTATTTGATGCTTTTGACTTTATATGGGTGTATTGTTTTAATAAATTATTTATATAAAGCTTTCCCAATACATTTATATTTATTTATGCATGGAATTATTTATTCAGTATTCAATGAAAAACGTGTATTATTTACTGTTGTTGTTTAGTCATTAGTTTGTTTTTTTATAATGGCCAAAGTAGTGTGTGTGTGTGTGTGTATGTGTGTGTGTGTGTGTGTGTGTGTGTGTGTGTGTGTGTGTGTGTGTGTGTGTGTGTGTGTGTGTGTGTGCGTGAGTGTGTGTGTGAGTGCGTGTATGCGTGTGTGTGTGTGTGCGTGTGTGTGTGCGTGCGTGCGT
>JAXCGZ010021706.1:10000-22500 GCA_037179515.1 Halocaridina rubra | reverse complement strand
GTCATAGGGGCATAAATTAACGTTTTACTACCATGCACTAAATCTAGAAAGATACTTGTGTTTTGATTAAGTAAATAAAAAAACATGGACAACACGGGTGAGATAAACATCATATAGCGAATATTGATAAGTGTCGATATTCTCACAGGGTCTCCAATGTGTAGATATTCGCTGAACAGCTAATTTAGTAGGTTGGTGTATCAGTCTTTCGATATTATAATGAATAGAGACCCAGAACTATTATAGTATGAACAGGATACAAGTCACAATATCGCATGGTGAGTAGTATATACATATTCTATTTTTCAGTTATAGCCTAAGCTGAGTGACTGTACAATCATAATGTTTAGTAATAAATTAGAGCGTAATGAATATTGTTCAAAATAATAAACATGAGCAAGGGATAATGTATATCAGGGACATTTAAGGTATAAAAGTAATTAAATAGATTAAGAAAGATATACTTACACAATATTCCTCATTACTAGATCATCTGTCAGGGCCCTGATAACTGCTCTTCTATTTGAAATCACAGAAAGGTAAGCTTGTTAACTTTTAATTGTTTGTAAGATGGTCTTTACGTATGTTGCAAATGGAGGCAGTCTGAAATGTCAAAATTTATATGAGATGAGCAACAAGAGAAGTCCACTCTGGTAAATATATATATATATATATATATATATATATATATATATATATATATATATATATATATATATATATATATATATATATATATATATATATATATATATATATATGCATATACATAAATATATATATATGCATATACATATATATATATATATATATATATATATATATATATATATATATATATATATATATATATATATATATATATATATATATATATATATATATATATATATATATATATATATATATATATATATATATATATATATATATATATATATATATATATATATATATATATATATATATATATATATATATATATATATATATATATATATATATATATATATATATATATATATATATATATATATATATATATATATATATATATATATATATATATATATATATATATATATATATATATATATATATATATATATATATATATATATATATATATATATATATATATATATATATATATATATATATATATATATATATATATATATATATATATATATATATATATATATATGTATATATATATATATATATATATATATATATATATATATATATATATATATATATATATATATATATATATATATATATATATATATATATATATATATATATATATATATAGTATATATATATATATATATATATATATATATATATATATATATATATATATATATATATATATATATATATATATATATATATATATATATATATATATATATATATATATATATATATATATATATATATATATATATATATATATATATATATATATATATATATATATATATATATATATATATATATATATATATATACATATATATATATATATATATATATATATATATATATATATATATATATATATATATATATATATATATATATATATATATATATATATATATATATATATATATATATATATATATATATATATATATATATATATATATATATATATATATATATATATATATATATATATATATATATATATATATATATATATATAAGTGTGCTAAGTCCCAGCAATGGTAGTGCAATGAGTACCTGAAAAACACATTAATAATTTGTTATAAAGAGCAGCTGCTCACTTGTAATTATGTTAATCATTCCAAGGGTAATCAGGATTTTCATCACTTTTGGAAAAGTTTTGTGGCTGACATATTTCCTCTTCACCAGCGGATGAAGTGGCTATTTCGGAACTTGATGTTTGTTCTCCCGATGTACTGCTCGCTGGTGTAGAGGTTATTTCTTCTGATGAGTTTCCTGTTGGAGGTGACTGCATTCCAGCTCCAGGTTTGACATCCAGCTTTGAGGGACCAGTTGAGCCTTTCAAAATAGCCTGCTCCCTTAATAAAAGCATCCGTTTTCCTATTGGAGGTATCACTTCCCCTAGCAGTTTACCATTAATGTCCAAAATGTCTTGCCCTTCCATTTAATTGTCTAACAAATTAAAATTACAATCTTTTTAACGTTTTAGGTACAAAAAGCCACATCACGAAATACTGAAACTGTATATTACCATATGATGGGGTTATTTGGGAGTATGTGTAATTGATTAATTAGAGCATTCCAAACCTTGGAAATTTTATACTGTTGCCTCTATAGGTTAAGGCGCTATTTAATAAATTACAAATAATTACACTTAGTTCCAAATTACCCCCAGCATACGTTACTATTAATCATGCATGCATAATGATATTTTAGTGCCAGAGAAGAGAGAAAAATTAATGCTTCATAATCTTACTTAAGGAAGTTGAAGTATTTGTTGACAAAGAATGTAGAATAAGTGTATGTTACCTGATTTTTCTTGTAAACTCTATGTTTGTGACTGTCTAGTAAAGAGTCAGGGAGAACAATAAACCAAACTGACTGAGGTTCAACTTCATATGCATGAGCAATCGCATTATACTTCTGAGGTAAAAGTTTTTTTAAACAAAAATACCATTCATCTTCAAAACTTTGCTCAATGCTCACTTCCTGAAATGCCTTGAATCTAACTCACTTATCTCTGATCACCAATACGGCTTTTGCAAGGCAAGATCCACTGGTGATTTCCTGTCCTATCTTACTCATGTATGGTCATCTTCTCTGAGGAACATTGGGGTATGCTTTGTCGTCGCCCTTGATATCTCTAAGGCTTTAGACAGAGTCTGGCACAAGGCTCTGTTGGCCAAAATCCCTGTCTATGGCTTTACCCCTTCTTTCTGTTCTCTGACTTCAAGTTTTCTTTCTGACCGTTTAATATCTTCTCTGACTTCCAGATTTCTTTCTGACCGTTTTATATCTGTAGTTGTTGATGGTGCGACATCTAGCCCTTCCTCTGTTACCAGTGGTGTTCCACAGGGCTCTGTTCTTTCACATACTCTGTTCCTTTTCTTCACCAATAATCTTCTACAATCCCTTTCTTCGTCTCCCTTTCATGCCTTTGCTGATGATTCTACCCTGCACTTTTCCTCTGCCTTTTTTTCACAACATTCATCTGCAACTTGTAATCAGTCTCGTATCACTCTTTCTTCTACTCTCAACTCCGATATGCAGAGGGTATCTGAGTGGGGCACTCAAAATTTAGTTAAATTCAATGCCTCCAAGACAGAGTTTCTGGCTATCTCGTTATCTTCTTCTTCTCCTGATAACCCAATTGTATTCGAGACTAATGAAATTTACCCTCTTAATTCTATCAACATATTAGAAATCCATATAGCCTCTAACTTGTCTTTGAGGAATCACATAATCCAAATTTCTAAATCTTCATCCAAAACTTTAGGGGTTTTGTTTCGTTTCCGTCATTACTTTTCCTCTTTACAGCTACTTAAAATTTATAAAAGTCTTATCCGTTCCTGCTTAGAATACTGCTCATACATCTGGGGTGCTTCTTCTTATACTTATCTCGTTGATAGGGTTGAATCTAAGGCAGCCAGACTCATTAGTGATCCTTCTCTTACTTTTAATCTTGATTATCTCTCTCTTCGCCGTAAGGTATCTTTCCTTTCTCTTTCTTATCGCTACTACTTCCATCGCTGCTCTGATGAGTTGGTGAGTTGCATCCCTCCCCCACTGCTGAAGCCGCGCAACACTCGCCAAGCGGCCTCATCTCACAGGTACTGTGTGGAGATTTGTAGCTCGCGGATTGGTCGATGCAGTGACTGCTTCTTCCCATCTACCTGCAGACTCTGGAACTCTCTTTCTCCTACAGTCTTTCCTAATTCATACGACCTATCATCCTTCAAAAAGCGATTCTATCGTCATCTCAGGGCCTATTCCTCCATGTCTCTGGGTCCTTTGTAGTTTGACTGCTTTTTCCGTCTGTCATTTTCCTTTGTGTGCTAGTACCTCATCTCTGCCTTGTCCTTAACCTTTTTCTTTTTCTTCGTCTTGGTATTTTCTCGTGCCCGGGCCTTTATTGGTTAAGCAGTTTTTGCCTATCCCGGTGTCACACTCATAAAAAAAAAACACTGTGTTTGACTTGTGAAAAACATGGCAAATAATCAGTGCAATCTAAAATATAGCAAGCATTTGAATTAATATTATAAATTATGTTATCAACTTTCGGACTCTTTTCAACTTTAACTGTGTCAGGTAATGGTTTTCCAATCTTATATTGAAGAGCAACTTTTAGAGATTGTGGTAGGCTGTTTACATTATTATATTTTACTGCAGAGTGTTGTTCCTTTCCCTCATGCAAAAAAACATGTAGATTCAAGTTCATGAGCTACTCTCATTTGATGTCTTTCAGTTAGTGTTTTAGTGACATTCTTAAAACTCTTGGTATTAACAATAAGTTTTTTAAAATATTGATGCTTAGCCTCAAAATGCATACACCACAAATTTCTCAGGGCTCCGAATTTCTCTATTTATGATGGATAGTGCATCATGAAATTATGATTAGGTATTAAATTATCAGGACCAAATGTGCTCTTGAATTTTAATAGATAGGATGCAATTAAGCTGGCTAAAAATGACAGACTCTTTCTCAATAACTGGACTGAATATAAAATCCACATATTGCTTCAGCGTTATGTAAACATCCCATGGTGCAGAGCTACCAACAGAGGCAAGATCAACAAGCTGAAGCAGGATTAGAAACAGCTCTAACTTCTGTGAAACCTTACCCACAATCTTGCAATGCCCACTAAAAAATGGTCAGGAAAAGAATTAGGCTTATCACTGACAGGAAACCTGGTGTGAAGGAGGAATTCATTCAAATCTTTAACTAACAAGCTTCTCTTTATAAAGAACAAGTTCAACTGTTAGTGGAATGATTCCTTCAATACAGTCATGCATTACATCAAAAGGAAATGATTCAGGAATTTTGAAATGACTTAGTTGAGAGAATGCACATCTATGCTTAATGCTATATATAGCTGCATCTTCTGCATCTTCATCAATGAACATGATTTGATTGGCATATGTAGCATTATTTCTTTCTCTCGGTTTAGATATGCATGTGTCCATGAACTGAGAGTGTTTTATAGAACAAAATCTATAGAAGGACCCTGAATTAAAATGTGTCTGAAGTCCAGCCACAGAATGGGAAGATAAATTATCTCCCAGGATAACCTTCAATACCGCTGTAAGTTAAAGCTTTTTAGAGCAAGATTCATACTCCGTGCCATTTTCAAGAGTTTGCAAGTCTGTTAACAAAGGCTCAAACAATGTGTGGTATGTGAGATCATATAATTTCAAATACTTAGGCCTAGCTAGTAAGCATAAAAATATGGTATTATCTTTATTTCTGTAGAATTTAGGCAAGTTTCCAATTGCACAATACACTGCAGTCAATTTATAGCCCCCTCGCTTGGCACCAATTAGATTGCATAGTTCAAACTCATCCATGTACATGTGAAGCTTAATAACACGTGTTGAAAAGCGTTCAGTCTTGTTACTGCACTCACCATCACAAGTGTCATATAAAACATTTGGGTGTAGTCTACTATATTCATTTTTTTGTTTCTTTTTTTGGACATCAGTCCTTGAAAGTACTGCGTTTAGCCTGCCAATTATAGGGACATAATGATATGCAGAGTCTTTGTCATGAGAAGTTAAAAGATATGCATGTGGAGAAACATGGAAAATTTGACATAACATACTTCTTTAATATAACTTACTGTTGGCTGCATTTATCTCCTCATCAAATATTGTTTCCTGAGACATTAATTTTGTGTATATTTGAGAATTCTTTGGATTACATCCAAGTTCTAAGATACACTAAGCTATAATCTGTTTAAATCTATTACCAAAGACATTCAGTAAAAACTAGAGCTCTGAAATTATGGACTTTTGCAAAGTATCTGGTAGCATGTGTCTCTCTTTTATGCTGAGTATGTAGTAGGCAAAATGCTTTTTAATATCCTCTTTCAAAGTCTCATGGTTTTTACCACAACTGTTTTTTGATGAATCAGTTTCCTCATTATGTTCACACTGTGGCTTCTCAGCAATGTTTATTACGTTTGACTGTGCTTTTTTTGAAGTAATTGATGCATAATCAAGATTTGGCAAACAAATTGATAGGAAGTCAATTAATTCTTTTATTGAATGATTTATCGCATTATGCTTTTTAAACCGAGTCACTCTTGTAAATGTTTTGTTACAATCAGGATCAAGACAATTGATTTTGAACTTATTTTCATATTCATGATTTATCTGTAAGTGTTAAGCGTATTGGCTAAAATTGTAACTTTAATAAACAACAAAATGGCAAGGAAGTGGTTGGGCTTTGGCTATTTGCATAATGTTGTTCTACAGATCTGTAATAATAACCGTTAATACAATTCTATAAAAGCAATAATTAACTTGAAAAGAGAGAAACTAAAATTGTATATGAGGTGAGTTTGATCATTGAATACATCGTTAAAAACAGCTTGGCAAATAGCTTAAAAATCGGACAATCACAATAATCTCTTGAAAGAAAGATAATATAATTGTGTAATTCTGCACTACACAAAATTTGTATTAAAATTATACAAAAATATTTTTTTTTTATGATTGTGACACCAGGACGGGCCAAACAAAAATAATAAAATAAAACAGCCCTCATCGGGCTTGGGCACGAAGAATACATAAAGTAAAGAGAAACAGTTATTAAGAGTGTAATGACTTGTCAGATATGAAGAGTTAAAAGATATGTAATGAATATACAAGAATATTCCATGTTGATGTAGGCATAAGAATCGTAACTGAAGGAAGAATTAACATCGAACTGTCCTGAACAGCTAGGGTACATGAATTTCTCAGCAGATCTCAGAAGGGAGTGTGAACTTAAAAAGATTGATAACACTGATATATAAAATGAATATATATATATATATATATATATATATATATATATATATATATATATATATATATATATATATATATATATATATATATATATATATATATATATATATACTGGGAATTGAATTAAATGCTAAAATGAAGCCACGAGTGAGGTTGGGGAATCTGCAATATGAACATAGTGGCATTCAGTTAGAATGCGTTCATTCCTAAGTATAGCAGATATAAGCTATAAAGTTGGATTCCTTTTAACCTTCTGTGGTGTAGTGGTAGCGCCTTGACTTAGTAATCATAAGTCCTAGGTTCGAGTCCCGGTTGGGGTAAAAAGAAAATGATTCATATATATATATATATATATATATATATATATATATATATATATATATATATATATATATATATATATATATATATATATATATATATACATTTATATATATATATATATATATATATATATATATATATATATATATATATATATATATATATATATATATATATATATATATATATATATATATATATATATATATATATATATATATATATATATATATATATATATATATATATATGTATGTATATATATATATACATATATATATATATATATATATATATATATATATATATATATATATATATATATATATATATATATATATATATATATATATATACATATATAAGATATATATATATATATATATATATATATATATATATATATATATATATATATATATATATATATATATATATATATATATATATATATATATATATATATATATATATATATATATATATATATATATATATACATATATATATATATATATATATATATATATATATATATATATATATATATATATATATATATATATATATATATATATATATATATATGCATCTAATATTATATGCAATATCTACCCCTATATATTTACCAAAGCCAAATTCCCCTTTATAAGGGGGGTGGCTGAGTCAAAGAAAACACTTTGAATTTTTGTGGGAATTAAATACAGAGAAGGGGATTCCTAGTTCCCTCGCTCCGCCCCATTTAGTCGACTTCTACGACACACAGGGGAACACAGAGGAAGTATTCTTACCCCCCTCCATTAGGGGACATATAATATATACATCTATCTGCCTTGGCTGTTTCCCCCTTTAATTGGGGGGTAGCCGATATCAAAAGGAGAAAACAATAAGGGGATTACTTTGTTCTATGGGCAATGATGAGGAAGCTAGCGACTATTCAGATGGCACTGCTGGAGTGCCACAGCCCATCCTCCCGGCTCTTTTACAAACTGTGCCGCTTCACAACTGCCAACTCCTCTACTGCCCCTACCACAGAGCTACCTCTGTAAGATGCAGCCCCGTGGTAACAGCAGATATCCATCAGAGCTGCGTCACAATCGCTCGCCATTCATTCCTATTCCTAGCACGCTCGCTTGCTTCCCTCACATCCATCCTCCTATCATTCAGGGCTCTCCTTACTCCATCCATCTATCCAAACCTAGGCCTCCCTCTAGCATTTTTCCCATCAGCTCTCGCATTCATCACCTTTTCAGCAGTCTTTCATCATCCATCCTTTCCACATTGTCAAACCATCTCAGAACATTCATATCTACTCTGGCTGCAATTTCTCTCCTAACATCCGTTCTTGCTCTCACCAGTCATACTCCTCAGGCATTTCATCACAAACACATTTAGGTTCCATCTTTCACTGACTTTCATACCCCATAACTCTGATCCATACATCACATTTGGCACAACCGCTTTCTCATACAAAACTTTCTTAACATTCATTTCCAACCCTCTATTCTTCATCAATCCTCTCAGTGCACCCAACACTTTACATTATTCATTCACTCTGTGACACACATCTGCTTCCACTCCACCATTTGTAGATATGACTGAGCCTAAATACTTAAACTAATCAACTTCCTCAAGTGTCTCTCCATTCAATATAACATTCAATCCAGCACCATCCTCATTTCTTCTACAGCTCATAACCTTACTATTTTCCACATTCACTCACAACTTCCTTCTCTCACACTCCATTCCAAATTCTGACACTAACTGACACAGCTTCTCCTCTGAATCTGCCACCACCACAGTATCATCTGCAAACAGCAACTGATTCAGCTCCCACTCGTTATCATCCCCATCTACCATATCCAAACCTCGACCACGCACTCGCTCATTCACCTCTCTTACAACTCCATCAATATACAAATTGAACAGCCAGGGTGACATCACACATCCCTGTCTCAGTCCCGCACTCACTGGAAACCACTCACTCACTTCATTCCCTACCCTAACACAAGCTCTACTGCCCTCATACAAACTCTTCACTGCATGCAACAATTTACCATTATTTCCATATAATCTCAAAACCTTCCACATTTCCTCTCTATCAACTCTATCATACGCTTTCTCCAGATCCAAAAATGCAAAATACACATCCTTACCCATTGCTAAATATTTCTCACATAAGTGCCTAACTATAAAAATCTGATCTATACAACCTCTACCTCTCCTAAAACCAATTTGCACTTCTGCGATCACATTTTCTGTCTTATCCCTAATCCTATTTACCAGTATCCGACCATACACTTTTCCTACAACACTCAACAAACTTTTACCCCTAAAATTACTGCATTTATACACATCTCCTTTACCTTTGTATAGGGGCACTAGACAAACAATCACCCATTCCACTGGCACCATTGACAACATAAAGCATATATTAAACACTCTCACTAACCATTCCAATGCAATCACACCCCCTTCTTTCAACATTTCCACTCTCACACCATCCATTCCAGGTGCTTTACCTGCTTTCACTTCATACAATGCCCTTTTCACCTTCTCTCTTGTAATCTCTCTCTCTTTTTCATCTCCCATTACTGGCACTTGAACACCCCCCACTGCAACTATTGCTGCCTCTCTATCTCCCTCAACATTCAGCAAGCACTCAAAATATTCTGTCCATCTTTTCCTTGAATCGTTCCCTCTTAACATCTGACCATTCACACTTTTCACTGTCTTTTCCATCCTCGATCTACCTTTCCTTACTCTCTTCACTTCTTTCAAAAACGTCTTTTTATTCTCCTCATATGACCTACTAAAATCCTATCCCTACCTAACATTTGCCAACCTTTTCTCTTCTTCTACCTTCCGCTTGGTTTCCACATTTTTTTCCCTATATCTTTCATACTTCTCCCTACTTTTACACTGCAGCCATTCCTCAAAAGCCATCTTTTTCTCTTCCACCTTCATTTTCACCCCCTTCATTCCACCACTCGCTGCCCCTCCTCATGCCACCGCCAACAAACCTCTTTCCACACACATCACTTGCATGTCCAACAAAACATTCTTTAATCAACCCCCATTCCTCCTCTAACTCCCCCCAACTTCTCTTTCTTACACCCTGTCATATGCCACTTTCAACTTGTCCTGATATTCCTGTCTCTTCTCTGGATTTTTCAACTCTTCCACCTTCACTATTTCCCTTTTACATCCCCCCCTCTCTATTTCCCCACTCTTTCTCTACTACCACTTTTGCTTCAACCAAAAATGATCAGACATCCCAGCAGCCACACCCCTAAATGCATGCACATCTTTCACTCTACCAATCATGCTCTTTGCTACCAACACATAATCCATCAATGCTCTTTCTTTCACTCTTCCATTTGCCATTCTCATCCATGTATACTTATTTATTAACTTCTTGGCAAAACTATTACCTATCACCAACTCTTGCTCCACACACATATCTAACAGTCTCTCGCCACTCTCATTCCCACCTAGTACCTCACACTTCCCTACAACACCTTCTACCTCTCCATCACCCACTCTGGCATTCAAGTCACCCAACACAACTACATAGTTCCTTCTACTCAGACCATCCACACACCTAGTTAACTCATTCCAGAATTCATCCCGCTCTTCCTCACTTCTCTCACATCCTGGCCCATAGGCACTAACAAATGCCCAAAATTCCCTACATATCCTAGCCCTCACCCACATCAGCCTAGAGACACTTCTTTCCATTCCACTACCTTATTTACCATCCATTCACTCAGTAATTATGCCACACCTTCTCTCACTCTCTCCCTTTCAACCCCAGACACCCCTGTCACATCACCAAATGCCACTTCTCCTTTTCCTTTCATCTTCGTCTCACACAATGCCAATACATCCATCCTCCTCCTACCAAACATATATCCAATCTCACATCTTGTGCGATTGGATGCATTTGTTGTATTGCACTATGAGCGTAGCCGTGTGGTGATTTAATTAAGAGTAAAAGTTCATTTTATGACAAAATCTCATATACTTTCCAAGCCCATTTAGAGACTAAGTGAAATGAAGGTTACAATATGTATAAAAAATCTCCTGCCTCCTGATAGAGAGGGATATTAGTGAGCATAAGTGTGTTTTATTGCATTTAAGCCTTAGCGACCTTTATACTCTTTCACAACCTTCAATATTTTACAGTGTTGTCATTCACTTTCTATCTAATAATTTTATTTCACACATATCTAGGTATTTATTTTCTAAAAAGTTATTATTACTCAAATAAGATCCGTCAAATAAGGAATATGGAGAAAATATTCAGTTTTTCGACTAGGAGTTGGCCGCTAACATTTCTCTTTAATATAATAGTCTTAACAATACTTTCATAATCTTTAATGACTCCTTCACCTATACACAGAAAGATCTGAACCTGAAAATACTTCAGAAAGTGAAGGCATCCTTAATGCTAAACCATTTTTTTTTTCAAAACAACGCATTTAGTCTATGTAGATATGAAATGTGGCATGCTTACCATTTAATTTAGTTTGTTTACCTTCTAGCAAAATACTTCAAATGCATAGATGCAACTTATTTCCTTTTTTTGGCCTCATAAAACACTTATTAAATTTCTAACATAGAGTATTCAGACTAACAGCCTATGATATACTCCCGCATGTCACAGAAGAAATTTCAGATATAAACAAATGATTTTTTGGGTGGATATGTGCTGCGAGAATTCTTCACCGAGTTAGGGAAGAAACAGCTACTACATACTTACAGTATGAGTGACCCAAGCATCGGGAGCTGATGGTGGCATTGTTGTGACCCTTTATCCCAAAGAATATAGGAATTGCGTCCTTTGTAAATGATTGAATGTAATATACACTATGAAAATTGAAAGTATAGAAAGGGCATGACGAGGTAGCTATGGTTTAAACATACAATTAAAACACACTTAAGCTCACAAATACCCCGCAATCAGGAGACAGTGGATTTTTAATACATATTGTATGCTTCATTACACTTAGTCTCTAAATGGGATTGGTAAGTATATTAGATATTGTCATGAAACGAACTTTTACTCTTTATTAACTCACCACACGTTCACTCTGATAGTGCAATGCAACAAAAAAGTTACTAATAATATATTGGTTTTGCGTTATTGAAAATTTTGAAGCAAGCTGTTACTACGA
>JAXCGZ010021706.1:0-5000 GCA_037179515.1 Halocaridina rubra | reverse complement strand
TAGTATATTCTATCGGACGATTAATGTAAATAATGCAGCTAGAAAAAAATAAAGAATCATTCATAGATTCGTGACCTTTATCACTTAATATCTCTCTTGGAATTTTTGAAAATCGAATAATAATCTCGTTGGCGGAGTAGGGGACAAAACAGAAATAAAATAAAACCTGCATCTCAGCCATAGCTGGGCAGAACATCAAGTTGCCTCAAAAATATCTCTTAATAGATATCGCAACGGCTACTGCACCTTCCATTAAAACTATGCGAATCTCAATTTATGCTTTAAGACAGGCGACTCGCGATCTCACCCCACAAACACCCTCTCTTCTTCACACTCAGATCCCTCGCTGTCATGCGTTACACTCCCCCATTCGCATCACTTCCATCGAATGAAATTCATGCATTCACTCACCAATTCTCTCTCAGCGACCTCCCCCATTCATTCTCCCATTTGTATCTCACAGTTCCCTCCCCCCCAGCACTCTAAGGGAGTGTGTTGGTTGGCGGTCTCCTCGATGCCACTCTCTCAACGGTTATAGGTCCCCGTTATACTCCCGCTCTACACTACTTTAGGGCAACACCCCAACCTCCCTATCACGGCAACAATTTTACTCTACTTTCTTTCCCAGCCTGCATAACTTCTTAACGAACCAACAAAATCGTTATATCAAACAGTAAAGATAATAATATCACAAAACTTTCATATTCTTCAAAAGGATATGACATACACATATTATAATATAAAAAATCAGTACAATTACTATTTCTTTATTATAACATAGTTGAGAGATCGATCAGTCACTTCTGCATTCCTTTCGCTAAAAATGTCATACAAGATACAAAAATAAAACAATAAAAAGACTTTAAAACAGATTCAAATTTGCTTTTCAATATAATTTTTTCACTCATTCGGAGTATATACAAACTCGCTACTTGTATTCTATTTGTAAACACTGTCACTTTTCGCAAACTTTACTGATAAAATTTCTCTACTTTCGCTTTAAGAAATTAATATAAAAATAATATTACACGTACATAAAAAAATTTCAATTAAAATCAGTACATTCGCCTATTTAATAATCAACTTAGACAATGATAAAAATAAATTGAGCACCCTTCAAAAGCAATTACTAGTTATATTGTTCAAAATCCAGTTTATTATTGCTTATAGTATTAATACAAATTATCCATGTTAGTAATGGGTACAGAAATTCTACTTTTAATAATTTACTAAAGCCATACCCCCTTTTATATGCGTGGTGGCTGAGTCAAAGCATAACTACAAAGTAAAAGGGCAGAGTCCTCCGACCTCAATTCCTTTTAATAACTCACTGGATACAAATTACAAGTACATAGCTATTTAGGGGTGCTCCGTGAAGAGCGTCACAGCTACAGGCACTGGAGGAGGGGGATTACTTTATTCTTGGCTCTCTGGTTTTCTCACTGACTATGTCCATATGTCTCGTAAAATCGTCGATTAACCATCACAGGCATCTTCTTAGTTGAATTTAGCAACAAATAACTCCTAGTAGGGGTGCTAAATCTCAAAGCCACTTTCACAGTGCGGCACACGGTAATATGCATGAAGCTCGCTGAATCTTTCTAGCAGCTGACGTGTCTCAGCCTTCGTGAACAAAGTTTCAGCAACTTTTCTTCAGAATCAAAATGCATGGGATAACTTTTACTGGGGGCACCTTGGCTATACGAGGACAGGGGAGAGGTGTGACGGGCTCTGCTGTCTCGAAACTCTGAGCATCATCAGAGCCTGAGGCATCTCTCTCGGCATCGCTTGCTTGTAAGCATCTTGAAGTTTCTTCTGTATTCATAAGTCTTTTTCTCATCGCACCAGTCTCTTCTATGAAAATTTAGCCGTGGCATCGTTCTGAGCTGCCACCAATGTTATATCATTGTTGATCTCACCAGACCAGAGTTATTGCGTGCGAGGTGATAATGGATATTCCAAGTACTTGACACTTAACTTTATTTAAAAGCTACATGATTCCTCTACACCTCAATGCCCCCTTTCCCTTAAGTATATCATAACTGAGATCTTATTCGCGCCCTGGGGAAAGTTCTAACTAAGCTCTCTGTGTCTGACTGCCTCTGGCATTTTTGAAGGACCCAGGTGGCAGGGCGTGTAGGCTTAGACAGATCAACCAATATGCTTCCAGGACCAAAGGGAGTTCTTCCCCTTTTGGGGGGAGCTACTCCAACAGGCCTATTGGGCAGAAGAGGGTGCAAATCACCCAGGCCTATTGGGTATTTCCCCAGGGGCATGTACATACATACAGGTGAATGTTTGTGTGTTTGGTGGTCATGGGAATAGCTGATCATTTGCCCATTTTGACCTCCAGCGACACTTGACGCCCTGGTGCTAAAGGCCCATGGATCCAGCCATATATCTTGTTGTCACCCACCATAAGCATTTACCCTGCCCAGAGGAAATACAAGGGGAGTATCAATTTCACACTTGATCTCCGGTCCCACGTGGTTTATTTCAGAATTCAGGTTCAGGTTTCAGGTCATGCCTTCAGCTTTTTCACTACAACTTCTCAGCTATGTGCTAAGCAAAATTTTGTAATCATGACTCTATTGCTTGGTTAACATATCCAAAGATTATGAATATAATTCAGATGCTTATTCATAGCTGACTTGTAAATATTATTTTTGGGGGGATGGGTGGCAAAATAAATCTTCTTAAATGGAATTGCATGTATGGTAGCCATTGTCCTGAAATTTGCAAATAATCTCAATAAAAATGCCCATACAGGGCAAATATATTGCGGAGAGCACTTTTTATGCTTCGTTTAAAGACCTGACAAACCAAAGTTTCTCTCTCTCTCTCTCTCTCTCTCTCTCTCTCTCTCTCTCTCTCTCTCTCTCTCTCTCTCTCTCTCTCTCTCTCTCTCTCTCTCTCTCTCCTCTCTCTCTCTCTCTCTCTCTCTTTGCCTTTTCATATCATTCATTATATGACAGTCTTACAAATAGTTACAAAATGTCTTCCATTCGGATCTTATAGTTACGCAAGGTAAGAATAACATATTCCCATGAAATCCAACTCCTTTACAAAAGTTTTCAGATTTGCAAACAAAACTTCGTGTATATCTCTGGTTCTCTAAACAAAAGGGAACTTCCTTGAAAGTCGTCGTAAAAACTGAGATGAATATACTTCTGTAGTGCCTTAGCACCTCGCAAAAGAAACAACGACAGTTAATTAAGATCTTTAGCGGTCGTTACGAGTACTCTTCAGCGGATCTACTGGCCCTTCATTGCTGACTTTATGAGGATGTTATTGTCATGACTCATAAGCCTATTACAGTGAAGACATTGCAGCGACACTAAAGCCAATATAGCTGTCTTTTGCTAAATGAAATGTGATGAGAAATTGTTGTTATTTTCTTTAATATGTTAACGCTACCTATTTATTTACAAGAGCCATACTTTCCCTTATATCAGGGTGATCGAGTCATTGCAAACTTTGACACGTCACCAAGGAAAATAAAAGAAGGGGGGGATACCCAGGCTATCGCTTTGCCATATTTGATCGACTATAGCGACGTGTAAGAGAACACTCAGGTTGCATATATATATATATATATATATATATATATATATATATATATATATATATATATATATATATATATATATATATACATATATAATATATATATATATATATATATATATATATATATATATATATATATATATATATATATATATATATATATATATATATATATATATATATATATATATATATATATATATATATATATATATATATATATATATATTATATATATATATATATATATATATATATATATATATATATATATATATATATATATATATATATATATATATATATATATATATATATATATATATATATATATATAAATATATGTATATATATATATATATATATATATATATATATATATATATATATATATATATATATATATATATATATATATATATATATATATATATATATATATATATATATATATATATATATATATATATATATATATATATATATATATATATATATATGTATATATATATATATATATATATATATATATATATATATATATATATATATATATATATATATATATATATATATATATATATATATATATATTATATATATATATATATATATATATATATATATATATATACATATATATATATATATATATATATATATATATATATATATATATATATATATATATATATATATATATATATATATATATATATATATATATATATATATATATATATATATATATATATATATATATATATATATATATATATATATATATATACATATATATATGTATATATATATATATATATATATATATATATATATATATATATATATATATATATATATATATATATATATATATATATATATATATATATATATATATATATATATATATATATATATATATATATATATATATATATATATATATATATATATATATATATATATATATATATATATATATATATATATATATATATATATATATATATATATATATATATATATATATATATATATATATATATATATATATATATATATATATATATATATATATATATATATATATATATATATATATATATATATATATATATATATATATATATATATATATATATATATATATATATATATATATATATATATATATATATATATATATATATATATATATATATATATATATATATACATATATATATATATATATATATATATATATATATATATATATATATATATATATATATATATATATATATATATATATATATATATATATATATATATATATATATATATATATATATATATATATATATATATATATATATATATATATATATATATATATATATATATATATATATATATATATATATATATATATATATATATATATA
>JAXCGZ010021705.1:2500-33317 GCA_037179515.1 Halocaridina rubra | reverse complement strand
AGAAGAAGAAGAAGAAGAAGAAGAAGAAGAAGAAGAAGAAGAAGAAGAAGAAGAAGAAGAAGAAGAAGAAGAAGAAGAAGAAGAGAAGAAGAAGAAGAAGAAGAAGAAGAAGAAGAAGAAGAAGAAGAAGAAGAAGAGAAGAAGAAGAAGAAGAAGAAGAAGAAGAAGAAGAAGAAGAAGAAGAAGAAGAAGAAGAAGAAGAAGAAGAAGAAGAAGAAGAAGAAGAAGAAGAAGAAGAAGAAGAAGAAGAAGAAGAAGAAGAAGAAGAAGAAGAAGAAGAAGAAGAAGAAGAAGAAGAAGAAGAAGAAGAAGAAGAAGAAGAAGAAGAAGAAGAAGAAGAAGAAGAAGAAGAAGAAGAAGAAGAAGAAGAAGAGGAAGGAAGAGGAAGAGGAAGAGGAAGAGGAGAAGAAGAAGAAGAAGAAGAAGAAGAAGAAGAAGAAGAAGAAGAAGAAGAAGAAGAAGAAAAAAAAAAAAGGAGGAGGAGGAGGAATATTTTATCAACGAAGTACAAAGGACTGGCAGCTGCAGCACCCTCTCTATTATTATGTAGTTTCAGTAAACTGGCAAAACAAGAGAACTCAATAATAATAATAATAATAATAATAATAATAATAATAATAATAATAATAATAATAATAATAATAATAATAATAATAATAATAATAATAATAATAATAATGAGTAATCAAAGCTTTTGGCTTCTCCCATCAGGGGTTGCCACAGCAGATCAATCATCTCCATACCACCCTTTTCCCTTACTCCTCTATCACGCCACATACACTCATGTCCCCCTTCACCACATCCATAAATCTCCTCTCTGGCCTACCTCTCCCCCTCCAGCCTGCCAGCTCCATCTTCGGCAATCGTCTCCCGACATACTACTTATCCCTCCTCAGGACATGCCCAAACCATCTCAGTCACGCCTCTCACCATATCACCATGTTTTCCAACCTTCACTGTATATAAAATATAGTCCTTCTTTATCCTGTCCGCCCTTATTACGCCCATAGAAGATCACAGCATCTTTGACTATGATACCTCCAACTCTGCCTCCAGTCTTTTTGTGAGTGGGACTGCCTCCAATCCATACAACATAGCGAGTCTCAGTGCCGTCTTATAAACTTTACCTTTCACTCTTGCAGGTACTCTTTCATCAAAATAAATCCTGTCACTCTTCTCCACCTACTCCATCCTGCCTACACTCTATTTTACCCCTCTCTACCACATTTCTTATTCCTTTGAACAGCTGACCCCAAAGCTTAAACTCAGCTATCGACACTTCTATTCCTTGCAACCTCATTACTTCACCACCCACCCTCTTATGCACACTAAGGTATTCTGTTCAAATGCCTGCTGATTTTCATTCCCCATCTCACCAGTGCATATCTCCATCTATCTAAGATCGTAACACAGCTTAGTGCACAGTGACTCTTGTCTCAACCCGTACGTCAACCTGTCCATTACCACTGCAAACAAGAAAGGACTCATGCTCGATCCTTGATGCAGTCCCACCACCGCTTTGAATCAATCCGTCCATGCTGTTGGACTCCTCACCGCTGTCACACTGCCCTCATACATATCTTGCACCACCTTCACACACTTGTCTTCTACTTCCAACTTCCTCATACTGTACCACAACGATTCTCTCGGCACCCTGTCAATCCACCTCTGAACTCTCATATTCGCAATGCAACTCCTCCTTGCCTTCTCTGTACTTTATCATAAGCATTCTCAAAGCAAAAAATTATATCTCTAGTGCCCCTTCCTTGCATAAAACCATATTGCTGCTTACAATTCTCACAGACTTTCTCCGTCTAGTTTACACTACCCTTCCCCATATCCTCATTGTGGGTAATAATAATAATCTTAATAGTGATGATGATGATGATGATGATGATTATTTGTAATCTCCTATGATCTACTTATCAATATGAATAAAAGTAAAGAAAGAAAAAATAACGCTTGTGTAACACATTAACTATAGCATCTTTGTTCTCACACATAAACGGATCCTTGGACCTCTTCCCAAAGATGACTTGTACAGTAACTCTCTGTCTGAATCTCTTGAAGAAGGGTGATTAAACAGAAGAGGGAGGTGACGTATCTTTTTTTTTTTTTGGCAGTCCTTTCTAACTAAACTGGCACAGAGAGTACATAATTAAATGTGTAAGGGAAGGAGGTCAGATATGAATGTATCTCTATAACTCATGTTTGTATGAGGGTAAAATCAAATAAAAGTAATATGCAAAAGAATAAAAATAAAAAATAAAATAAAAAACAAAAAACACATACAAGATATGGATACAAATGAACACGTGCAACAAATTTCCTTTTTTTTTTTTACTGTAAATTACTAAAAATACACTTTCTCTATCAATAAGGAACGTCTTAGAATTACATTAGCTGCCATAGTAGACAAATCTCTCATTATCTCATTGCTTAATGGAATGAATAAAATTAGTTGGGTAAATTTACAATCCAACCTAAAGCAGAGTTTATCTGACTAAGTGATAGAATGAATAATCCAGGGAGTTCTAAAAAAATCTCCATATATGTCTTATTTTTTTATTTGCAAATACACTTAAGAATAACCTGAAATACTAGTACAAATAAACATAGTGTGACCGAGATACCCAATTTTTTTTTCCTTGAAAGGCCATGGAGAGAAAAAAAAATACTAAATATTCTTAAGTATGAAGACTTCTACGACACCTTCTGCAGTATATTAGAGAATAAATAAATATATCATAAGACAAAAGAAATATGCAGAAATGACCCCCACAACCTCATCACCATTATCTTCCAAATCATTCTCCTTTCTTCTCCCTCCTCCACATCATTATACTCCTACTCACTGTCGTCATTACCATCACCATCATCATTATGCACATTATACATCATTATACACGTTGGAAATAGGTAAATTACGGTAAATAAGTGAACAAAAAAGTAGAAAAAAATGGCATAAATATAGTTAGTTGTAATCTATCTATATCATCTATCTCTTCCTTCTCCTCTTCACAGGCACGAACGCTCACGCGCGCGAGCACACATATTGGTGTGCTTGGGTAGTTTTTTTTTTTTTCAAATAAAAAATTAACTGTGACAACCGACTTTCCATTTACGATTTTCTCTCTCTTTTTTTTCATTTTTAACTCATATCTTGTCCTTTTAACTGAACTTTTGTTGTCAACAAAAAGGATTTTAGATTTATGACGTCTCATCTAACTTTTATTTCATTCTGAGTATTGTGAAGTTTTCAAGACTTTATTCGGAGAAAGCTCAAGCAACCTTTCTTCTGCCTACTGTTGAATACTTCCAGAGTATGCATCATAAGATGTGAGTACTCAAGTATGCAATATAAAATCAAATAAATATAAAAGTGCTGCAGTCGTCCACCGAATTATCAGTATTCTTAAACTGACAATGAAAGTTCCAAAGGACCAAAGTTTGATCCCTCCTCGCTCAGTAGTGAAAGAGACAAATTTTTCTTTCATCATTTCGATGATATGAGAGATAATTAGTGTTGCTTGTCATCTTTTTAGGCCTTCCAAACTCTTTATTGTAAACAGCATGCATAACTAGACCCCACTGAGAAACACATGCAGCAAATTAGAAGCTAAAAACAATTCCAAAACCCAGCAAAATTTGGAAAACTTTGGGAATCACTCGCATAGCATTAGGACACTACTGGAAACTTCAGGAAATTTCAAGACACCATTGGACACCACGGGCAAAATTAGGACCCATTAGAAACAGCAATAAGGACACAAACTGCATGTAATTAAAACAAGAATTTAGGTGCGCACATGACTGTCCTGTAGCACAGCAAAATAAAAATAAAAAAATTAAGTAAAAAAAAAAAAAAAAAATATATATATATATATATATATATATATATATATATATATATATATATATATATATATATATATATATATATATATATATATATATATATATATATATTCCTCCGCCTCCTCCATTTCCTTCACCTCCTCATCATCATCATCATTAAAGGTATCCACTTGATTAATGTTCGATAGAGAACATTATGTATGTTGCATTACCTTCACTCAACTACCACACAATAACTGTAATTGGATGAATGAATACTCGCTAATGAATATTTGCTAATGAAAATTATGGCAAAGCATTATGATACTTCTCTCTCTCTCTCTCTCTCTCTCTCTCTCTCTCTCTCTCTCTCTCTCTCTCTCTCTCTCTCTCTCTCTCTCTCTCTCTCTCTCTCTCTCTCTCTCTCTCTCTTTATATATATATATATATATATATATATATATATATATATATATATATATATATATATATATATATATATATATATCTTAAGCTTAATACTTGTAATACCTACTGTATATTCCATTATACTGCTGCTTCAATAAAGATATAGCATTTATAAACTGTACTGTGAATGCACTGAACAATTTATAGCATACACTGGATATATCTAGCTATCTTTACGAAGTGTTTGCGATCTCATTTGAAAAGGGTATGACTGGGTGAAAGTACATTCACATACCTTACCAATTTATGAGAGAAATCCTCAAAGGGAGGGATTCCCACAAATCATTCTATCTCTCTTCCGAGAGATAAAATAATCTGTGGTAGCAGAGAATGCATAAATTCTCATTTGCAAGCCTTCTCCCGTTGAAAGTACCATATTCGGTATGCATACTTTTGTACATTACATTATATGCACTGTACTGTGCTTTCATATATATATATATATATATATATATATATATATATATATATATATATATATATATATATATATATATATATATATCCCAGAACTTATGCGAGAAATTGGTTCCTCCACTAGCCACAGAAGTAAAACTTTGGGTAAAGTCAGGATCCTTATCATTACTCTAATAATAAAATAAAACTAATTTAATTATTCTATGATGAGGTAAATTTCAAAGCCTCTGATGTTTACGTTGACAATGAAGATTAGAAATAGTGCCAATGGGATGAAAAAACGAGATAAGTGGCAGTGTATGAAAAGTATGAGACATCAAGTTAATTTGAACCTTCTCACGACATGCCAGATGGACCATCAACATCATCATCACTTGAAACACAATGGCGTTTTGATGGAGATGCAAAGTCAGGTGCTGTGGAGGTTGGATCGCTGAGGATTATCGGAAGTGGAAGGGGATTTTACTGTCGCAGATTTCGGGGTAAAAAACAAGTGATGAAAGCTGCTTCCCCTTTCAGTTGCCTCCTCAAAGATTATTTCTACCGGTTCAAGGCTATTTGTGATTCCCCAGATGACATGTATGCTTCATTCCATTGAAGAGTCCAACTTCTTCACAAGATCTTTATATTCTTGTGCATTGTGAAAACACTGCAAACCCTCTAGCATCCATTCTATTGGCAGAGACGCACCTTCCCCAGAGTTTGCTGCTTCTTTCTCAGATGAAGGTTGCTCAGCATCAGCACTGATTAGTCAGTGCTAGCCAATCCTCCTTAACCATGTCACTGAAGCCTTCCCCATCAGCTTCACTGGCTACCTTGGAAGTCTTCTTAGTTTCTACACTGATTATACAGGGGCCTTTGAAGTCATGCACTGTTTCACTCCAAAAGGACTTCCAGCAGGTAAAACCTTTCTTAGACTGCTGGGAATTGTTACCCAGGCAAAAGATTCCACTGCATGGGCATTTGTGAAGTTCTTTTGCAACTGTGTTTTGGTGCTCTACAGGCAAGCATCGAGTGCAGCACAAAACCTAGCAACATAAAGGCGGGTGTAAGTTGCCTTCACACACTTAAAGATCCCTTGATCAAGCACCTGCATCAGTGACATCTTATTCAGAGGCAGGAACAGAAATTCAACATTTTCATCCTTAACATAATCAATTCAGGAAAGCAAGCTGCACTTAATAAGAAGGTCCTTGAATGGTAGCCCTTTATTCTCAAGGTATTGCTTTACCTCAGGTATGAAGTAGTGATGAACCAATCAAGACAATCAATTACTGTCACCCAAGCCTTCTTTTTTTGCACCCAGAACACATATAGTAGATGCCTATTTTAATTTATAAGTGCTCAAAGATTCTGAATCTTGTACTTGAGGCCAGGCTTGATCACATGGCCTGGGGCATTGACACATGGCACCAGAATTAGACGCTCTTTATGGGCCTTACATCTCGGAGCCTGTTTGGTATCCTTATGAATGTGTCCAACTCAGCATTTTCTTCGAAAATAGGCCTGTTCCATCACAGCTGAAAGTCTGTTCTGGAAAACAGCCTTTTTCCACTATGATTTTCTTGAGATATTCAGGGGACGCCTCTTCAGCCTCTATTTAATCCAAAGCTGCTTTAATTATAATCTTGAAATTTTTCAAGGGATGGCACTTTATAACATGATGCTATCTCTTGCTAGCATGAAACTCCTTCTTTTCCATGTGCTAGCACCACTACTGAAAGTTTCATATAGCTCAAGGGACTTTTCATCCAAGATATACATGTCAACAGGGACATGCTCTTGAATCATATTTTCAAACCATATAGTTAATGCTTTCTCAGCTTCAACAAGCACTATATCACATATCTACGAAAATATTTTTGACATTAAAGGCAAAACATTAGTATTACTACAAATTTCTTTATCACTTTGCTTTACTAAGTTAAAGCTAGATTCATATTTCCCCACATTATGTGCCACTTCTGGTGCTGATCTGAAACTTCTAATTTCTGCTGAAGACTTAACACAGTTCATGTCATTTTGGGTTTTTCATCACTGTCTTAGCACTTTGTGTGTGTGATTACCTAATTGTGATTACCTAATTGTGTTTACGGGAAAGAGCCCAAAGCTCGTATCTTCCCGTCTCCTGATCGGTTCCATTTTTAGACTTAGTGATACTTATCATACCTGTCCTTAAAACTATGGATTGAGATAGCATTAACTACCTCCTCGCTTAGCGAATTCCAATTATCAACTACTCTTACACTGAAAAAGTATTTCCTTACATCCTGCAAAAAAGTTTTCTTACGAAGCTTCAAACTATGACCTCTAGTTCTAGAGCCAGCCATATCGAAATATCGATCCCTATCCACTCTATCATAACCATGAAGGAATTTAAAGACTGTCACCATATCCCCCCTTACTCTTCTAGCTTCGAGTGATGGCAAGTCTAATTCCCTCAGCCTCTCATCATAACCGAGATTGCGTATTTCTGGCACCAGTTTCGTGGCATGTCTTTGAACTTTTTCAAGCTTAGCTATGTGCTTTTTCAAGTGCGGATTCCAAAAGGGGGCTGCATATTCGAGTTTTGGCCTCACATAGGTTACATAAATATTTCTGAACATTTCCTTGTCCATGTGCCTGAAGGCTACCCTTACATTTGATAAGAATGCATATGCTGCCCTTACTACGCCATTTATATGTATTTCTGGAGACAAATCTGCCAGTATGTTTACTCCTAGATCTCTCTCATTTTCTGTCTCTTGAAGTTGTACTCCAGCCACCGAGTAGTCAAGCTTGGGCCTTCTTGCACTTGTACCCATTCTCATTACCTTACATTTTGAGGTATTGAATTTCATTAGCCACTTTTTTGACCACTCATGCAGATTATTTAGATCCTCCTGAAGTTCTCTACCATTGTTCTCGTTTTTTACTTTCTTCACAATCTTTGCATCATCTGCAAACATACTCATGAATGAATTTACAGACTCTGGTAGGTCATTTACATATACAAGGAACAAAAGTGGCCCTAAAACTGAACCCTGTGGAACTCCACTACTAACTCTTCTCCATTCAGACACTGAGTGTCTTACTCTAACCCTCTGCTCCCTTCCTTCTAAGTAAGTTTTTATCCATTCCAAGACATTTACACCTATTCTAGCCATTGATTGCAGCTTCCTAATAAGTCTCCCATGTGGAACAGTGTCAAACGCTTTCTGGAAGTCTAGGAATATGCAATCTGCCCAGCCCTCTCTTTCCTGTAAGATTTGGCTTACCTCATCATAAAATTCTAATAAGTTTGTTACTGTTGATCTTTCTTCTCTGAAGCCATGTTGCCTCACTGACAAAAAGTTGAAGGATTCCAAGTGAAGAGAGATATGTTTCCTTAGTAGTTTCTCCATAAGTTTGCAAACTATGCTGGTCAAGGAAACTGGTCTATAGTTCAGAGCCGTATCCCTCCTTCCCTTTTTGAAGATAGGTATCACATTTGCTTGTTTCCAGCATCTTGGAATCTCCCCCGACTCCAGTGACTCCTTAAATATGATACTTAGTGCCACTGATATTGTGTTTGCGCATTTTTTAAGCACATGAGGGGATATGTCATCAGGACCTGTAGCTTTATGAACATCTAAATCCATCAGCGCTTTGCATACCTCTGTGGCTGTAAGGTTGATGTTCTCTAATACCGGCCCTTGAGCTTCTATCACTGCAATCTGAGGGGGTGGGGTATTTTCTACTGTAAATACTGACTGAAACTCCTTGTTCAATTCTTTGCAGATCTCTTCGTCCGTCTCAGTGATGCTTCCATCCGCTCTCTTTAGCCTTAAAACCTGTTCTTTTACCTTCAGTTTTCCTCTGATAAAGCTGTGGAAAAGCTTGGGATTTTCTTTAGCCTTCCTGGTGATGTCCCTCTCATAATCTCTCTCTGCCTCTCTCCTTTTACTTAGGTAGTCATTTCTTGCTCTTTTGTAGGTTTGCCAGGCATTTATGTTTTTTCTCCTCCTATACCTTTTCCAGCATTTGTCTCTCCACTCCTTAGCTCTTTTACACTCATTATCGAACCATTTCTCTCTGGCATGAATTACACCTACTTTGGTGACAGGTATGCAGCAATCTACTATCTTCCCATATTTCTCACAAAAGATGTCATACATTTCTTGTACAGATTTGTTGTAAAATAAGGTTCTCCAGTCAATAACTGCAAAAAGCTCATTCATTTTGATGTAATCTCCTTTCGGATAGTTCCTCCTCATGTCCTCAGCGCCTCTACTCTCAGGAAGAATGTCTTCAATGATATACTCCATCAACAACACACAGTGGTCACTCTTTCCAATTGGTGGTTCATACTCAATATTTTCAATATCCAACACATTATCTGTGAACACTAGATCAAGTAGTGATGGCTCATCCCCACCCCTGGCTCTTGTTGGTTCTATTACATGTTGCTGTAGGAAATTCCCTTGTACGCAATCTAGGAATCTTGCCCCAAATGAGTCCTCACCACTGTGTGGGTCAAGATTTATCCAATCTATCTCTTTATGATTAAAGTCTCCCATAATCAAAATCCTACATTTTTTCTCCCGCGCCATGTTAACAACTGAGTTTATGACTTCAATCGTACCTATATGACTTTCCTCATAAATTTCAAGCCTATTTTGGTTCCTTGGTGGGTTGTATACAACAGTTATTATAATGCTCTCTGACCCAGTATTTATGCGAGCAACAAGAAATTCCCTGAACTCACTTTCTATAGCCAAGTTTATTTCTTCAACTTGAATCCTCTCACTTATGAGCAGTGCTATCCCTCCACCAGTCCTCTCAGATCTTTCGACCCTTAGTATTCTGAAGCCCTTAGGAAAAACTGTGACACTGTTTATGTCCTCACTCAACTTAGTCTCTGTAATTGCTACTATATCTGCCTTACTGTTGTGAGTCCTATCTTTTAATTCTACTGCCTTACCAGCTAATCCATCAGCATTTGTGTGTGTGTGTGTGTGTGTGTGTGTGTGTGTGTGTGTGTGTGTGTGTGTGTGTGTGTGTGTGTGTGTGTGTGTGTGTGTGTGTATTCTTTATTGCATTTATGAAATGTACCACAATTTTATTAGCCCTCCTTTGAAATATCACACACACACACACACACACGCACACGCACACGCACACGCACACGCACACGCACACGCACACACACACACAAATGCTGATGGATTAGCTGGTAAGGCAGTAGAATTAAAAGATAGGACTCACAACAGTAAGGCAGATATAGTAGCAATTACAGAGACTAAGTTGAGTGAGGACATAAACAGTGTCACAGTTTTTCCTAAGGGCTTCAGAATACTAAGGGTCGAAAGATCTGAAAGGACTGGTGGAGGGATAGCACTGCTCATAAGTGTGTGTGTGTGTGTGTGCGTGTGCGTGTGCGTGTGCGTGTGCGTGTGTGTGTGTGTGATATTTCAAAGGAGGGCTAATAAAATTGTGGTACATTTCATAAATGCAATGTAAAGTCTAAATCCCGTGATAACATATCTTGGTTAGCAAGTCAGTTTATCAGTTAGGAAGAATATATAACAGAAACAGGTGGGTGCCACCTCGAACACAAATTCGAATTTTCCTTCAGGTTTGACTTTTGTTTTTCTTTTTCTTTTTATACGTAAATTACCATGGTCAAGTTTTTAAGTTAAGATGTGTGTTACCAGAAAGGAGACAAACTGAGTCACTAAATAGCACTTATATGGAGATATAAAAATTCTGTGTGAAGCTAAATTAGAAGTTTTTCTCTTTTCTTTTTTTTTTTTTTTTCCTCTTTCTCGTCTTCTTTCTATATTCTGTGAGAGGGAGAACATAAAAATGAAGCCATCTCTGTCCCAAACCTCTCCCACCCATGGGTCGGGAGAAGGGGTAGTCATCAGAGGACTTAAACAGAGAATCAAGAAGTTAGAGGAAATGGTTACAAGCCTTGATGATAAAATTCGGAATATGGATGGAGAAATGAAAGAGAATGAAACACTCAGAGAACAAATAAGATCTTTGGAGGAAGCAAATAAAGCACAAGGGCAGGAGAGAAAGGAACTAGAAAAAAGAATAAAGAAGCTGGAAGGGGAAAAGAGTCAACTAGAATCTAGAATTTCTAATCAAGAAGATAAAAACAAACAGCTAAATGACAACCTAAAGGAATTAGATGTTAGTTCACTGCTATCTTCTGAGAGAGACGAGATTGCTGCTTGGAATGTTCAGATTAAGGAAAACATTGAACAGTTCAGAAAAGAGTTCCAGGAGCTGAATATGGAAAATGATGCCATGAAAACGTCCTTTGCTGATGCACTAAAGGGGAATGTGGCAGTAAAAGAGGCTGTAAAGGTGGTGGCACTGGAAAACATACAAACAGTTGACTATAAAGAGACAGTAATCGAAAAAATGAAAGACGTTGTGATGGAAAGGGCAAACCCACTCATCAGACAGGCACTTGATAAGGAGAAGACAGTGGTAATCTCAGGCATAAGTGAATCCCAGGAGCCAACATGGCAGGGGAGACTTGAAGAAAATAAAGCTAGGGTTGTAGACCTGATAAGAAAGCTTGGAGTAGTATGTGGTCCTGAGGATATTGTAAACATACACCAACTAGGTAAATATTCGAGGGAAGGAAAGCCGAGACCAACAAAAGTAACCTTTGAGAGAGGGGAGACATGTAGGGAAATATTGTTGAGAAAAAAAAGTCTAAAAGACCTTCAAGAATGCAAAGAAGTGTTCATTAGACGATACAGAACACAGGAAGAGATGGGAAAGATCAAAAACTTGTTGCAAGAGGCAAGAAGGTTAAATGATGAAAGAAATGAAGAAGAGAAGAAAAATTTTCGTTACGGAATACTTCCAGACAAAGGGGAGATAAAGAAGATAATGACAGAAGATCAGGGGATGGGGCCTCATTAAGATTGTTATACACAAATGCTGATGGATTAGCTGGTAAGGCAGTAGAATTAAAAGATAGGATTCACAACAGTAAGGCAGATATAGTAGCAATTACAGAGACTAAGTTGAGTGAGGACATAAACAGTGTCACAGTTTTTCCTAAGGGCTTCAGAATACTAAGGGTCGAAAGATCTGAGAGGACTGGTGGAGGGATAGCACTGCTCATAAGTGAGAGGATTCAAGTTGAAGAGATAAACTTGGCTATAGAAAGTGAGTTCAGGGAATTTCTTGTTGCTCGCATAAATACTGGGTCAGAGAGCATTATAATAACTGTTGTATACAACCCACCAAGGAACCAAAATAGGCTTGAAATTTATGAGGAAAGTCATATAGGTACGATTGAAGTCATAAACTCAGTTGTTAACATGGCGCGGGAGAAAAAATGTAGGATTTTGATTATGGGAGACTTTAATCATAAAGAGATAGATTGGATAAATCTTGACCCACACAGTGGTGAGGACTCCTTTGGGGCAAGATTCCTAGATTGCGTACAAGGGAATTTCCTACACCAACATGTAATGGAACCAACAAGAGCCAGGGGTGGGGATGAGCCATCACTACTTGATCTGGTGTTCACAGATAATGTGTTGGATATTGAAAATATTGAGTATGAACCACCAATTGGAAAGAGTGACCACTGTGTGTTGTTGATGGAGTATATCATTGAAGACATTCTTCCTGAGAGTAGAGGCACTGAGGACATGAGGAGGAACTATCAGAAAGGAGATTACATCAAAATGAATGAGCTTTTTGCAGTTATTGACTGGAGAACCTTATTTTACAACAAATCTGTACAAGAAATGTATGACATCTTTTGTGAGAAATATGGGAAGATAGTAGATTGCTGCATACCTGTCACCAAAGTAGGTGTAATTCATGCCAGAGAGAAATGGTTCGATAATGGGTGTAAAAGAGCTAAGGAGTGGAGAGACAAATGCTGGAAAAGGTATAGGAGGAGAAAAAACATAAATGCCTGGCAAACCTACAAAAGAGCAAGAAATGACTACCTAAGTAAAAGGAGAGAGGCAGAGAAAGATTATGAGAGGGACATCACCAGGAAGGCTAAAGAAAATCCCAAGCTTTTCCACAGCTTTATCAGAGGAAAACTGAAGGTAAAAGAACAGGTTTTAAGGCTAAAGAGAGCGGATGGAAGCATCACTGAGACGGACGAAGAGATCTGCAAAGAATTGAACAAGGAGTTTCAGTCAGTATTTACAGTAGAAAATACCCCACCCCCTCAGATTGCAGGGATAGAAGCTCAAGGGCCGGTATTAGAGAACATCAACCTTACAGCCACAGAGGTATGCAAAGCGCTGATGGATTTAGATGTTCATAAAGCTACAGGTCCTGATGACATATCCCCTCATGTGCTTAAAAAATGCGCAAACACAATATCAGTGGCACTAAGTATCATATTTAAGGAGTCATTGGAGTCGGGGGAGATTCCAAGATGCTGGAAACAAGCAAATGTGATACCTATCTTCAAAAAGGGAAGGAGGGATATGGCTCTGAACTATAGACCAGTTTCCTTGACCAGCATAGTTTGCAAACTTATGGAGAAACTACTAAGGAAACATATCTCTCTTCACTTGGAATCCTTCAACTTTTTGTCAGTGAGGCAACATGGCTTCAGAGAAGGAAGATCAACAGTAACAAACTTATTAGAATTTTATGATGAGGTAAGCCAAATCTTACAGGAAAGAGAGGGCTGGGCAGATTGCATATTCCTAGACTTCCAGAAAGCGTTTGACACTGTTCCACATGGGAGACTTATTAGGAAGCTGCAAGCAATGGCTAGAATAGGTGGAAATGTCTTGGAATGGATAAAAACTTACTTAGAAGGAAGGGAACAGAGGGTTAGAGTAAGACACTCAGTGTCTGAATGGAGAAGAGTTAGTAGTGGAGTTCCACAGGGTTCAGTTTTAGGGCCACTTTTGTTCCTTGTATATGTAAATGACCTACCAGAGTCTGTAAATTCATTCATGAATATGTTTGCAGATGATGCAAAGATTGTGAAGAAAGTAAAAAATGAGAACAATGGTAGAGAACTTCAGGAGGATCTAAATAATCTGCATGAGTGGTCAGAAAAGTGGCTAATGAAATTCAATACCTCAAAATGTAAGGTAATGAGAATGGGTACAAGTGCAAGAAGGCCCAAGCTTGACTACTCGGTGGCTGGAGTACAACTTCAGGAGACAGAAAATGAGAGAGATCTAGGAGTAAACATATTGGCAGATTTGTCTCCAGAAATGCATATAAGTGGCGTAGTAAGGGCAGCATATGCATTCTTATCAAATGTAGGGGTGGCCTTCAGGCACATGGACAGGGAGGTGTTCAGAAATATTTATGTAACCTATGTGAGGCCAAAACTCGAATATGCAGCCCCCTTTTGGAATCCGCACTTGAAAAAGCACATAGCTGAGCTTGAAAAAGTTCAAAGACATGCCACGAAACTGGTGCCAGAAATACGCAATCTCGGTTATGATGAGAGGCTGAGGGAATTAGACTTGCCATCACTCGAAGCTAGAAGAGTAAGGGGGGATATGGTGACAGTCTTTAAATTCCTTCATGGTTATGATAGAGTGGATAGGGATCGATATTTCGATATGGCTGGCTCTAGAACTAGAGGTCATAGTTTGAAGCTTCGGAAGAAAACTTGTTTGCAGGATGTAAGGAAATACTTTTTCAGTGTAAGAGTAGTTGATAATTGGAATTCGCTAAGCGAGGAGGTAGTTAATGCTACCTCAATCCATAGTTTTAAGGACAGGTATGATAAGTATCACTAAGTCTAAAAATGGAACCGATCAGGAGACGGGAAGATACGAGCTTTGGGCTCTTTCCCGTAAACACAATTAGGTAATCACACACACACACACACACACACACACGAGTGTTATATATTTTATTGTGTGTGTGTGTGTGTGTGTGTGTGTGTGTGTGTGTGTGCGCGTGTGTGTGTGTGTGTGTGTGTGTGTGATTACCTAATTGTGATTACCTAATTGTGTTTACGGGAAAGAGCCCAAAGCTCGTATCTTCCCGTCTCCTGATCGGTTCCATTTTTAGACTTAGTGAAACTTATCGTACCTGTCCTTAAAACTATGGATTGAGATAGCATTAACTACCTCCTCGCTTAGCGAATTCCAATTATCAACTACTCTTACACTGAAAAAGTATTTCCTTACATCCTGCAAACAAGTTTTCTTACGAAGCTTCAAACTATGACCTCTAGTTCTAGAGCCAGCCATATCGAAATATCGATCCCTATCCACTCTATCATAACCATGAAGGAATTTGAAGACTGTCACCATAACCCCCCTTACTCTTCTAGCTTCGAGTGATGGCAAGTCTAATTCCCTCAGCCTCTCATCATAACCGAGATTGCGTATTTCTGGCACCAGTTTCGTGGCATGTCTTTGAACTTTTTCAAGCTTAGCTATGTGCTTTTTCAAGTGCGGATTCCAAAAGGGGGCTGCATATTCGAGTTTTGGCCTCACATAGGTTACATAAATATTTCTGAACATTTCCTTGTCCATGTGCCTGAAGGCTACCCTTACATTTGATAAGAATGCATATGCTGCCCTTACTACGCCATTTATATGTATTTCTGGAGACAAATCTGCCAGTATGTTTACTCCTAGATCTCTCTCATTTTCTGTCTCTTGAAGTTGTACTCCAGCCACCGAGTAGTCAAGCTTGGGCCTTCTTGCACTTGTACCCATTCTCATTACCTTACATTTTGAGGTATTGAATTTCATTAGCCACTTTTCTGACCACTCATGCAGATTATTTAGATCCTCCTGAAGTTCTCTACCATTGTTCTCGTTTTTTACTTTCTTCACAATCTTTGCATCATCTGCAAACATATTCATGAATGAATTTACAGACTCTGGTAGGTCATTTACATATACAAGGAACAAAAGTGGCCCTAAAACTGAACCCTGTGGAACTCCACTACTAACTCTTCTCCATTCAGACACTGAGTGTCTTACTCTAACCCTCTGTTCCCTTCCTTCTAAGTAAGTTTTTATCCATTCCAAGACATTTCCACCTATTCTAGCCATTGATTGCAGCTTCCTAATAAGTCTCCCGTGTGGAACAGTGTCAAACGCTTTCTGGAAGTCTAGGAATATGCAATCTGCCCAGCCCTCTCTTTCCTGTAAGATTTGGCTTACCTCATCATAAAATTCTAATAAGTTTGTTACTGTTGATCTTCCTTCTCTGAAGCCATGTTGCCTCACTGACAAAAAGTTGAAGGATTCCAAGTGAAGAGAGATATGTTTCCTTAGTAGTTTCTCCATAAGTTTGCAAACTATGCTGGTCAAGGAAACTGGTCTATAGTTCAGGGCCGTATCCCTCCTTCCCTTTTTGAAGATAGGTACCACATTTGCTTGTTTCCAGCATCTTGGAATCTCCCCCGACTCCAGTGACTCCTTAAATATGATACTTAGTGCCACAGATATTGTGTTTGCGCATTTTTTAAGCACATGAGGGGATATGTCATCAGGACCTGTAGCTTTATGAACATCTAAATCCATCAGCGCTTTGCATACCTCTGTGGCTGTAAGGTTGATGTTCTCTAATACCGGCCCTTGAGCTTCTATCACTGCAATCTGAGGGGGTGGGGTATTTTCTACTGTAAATACTGACTGAAACTCCTTGTTCAATTCTTTGCAGATCTCTTCGTCCGTCTCAGTGATGCTTCCATCCGCTCTCTTTAGCCTTAAAACCTGTTCTTTTACCTTCAGTTTTCCTCTGATAAAGCTGTGGAAAAGCTTGGGATTTTCTTTAGCCTTCCTGGTGATGTCCCTCTCATAATCTCTCTCTGCCTCTCTCCTTTTACTTAGGTAGTCATTTCTTGCTCTTTTGTAGGTTTGCCAGGCATTTATGTTTTTTCTCCTCCTATACCTTTTCCAGCATTTGTCTCTCCACTCCTTAGCTCTTTTACACCCATTATCGAACCATTTCTCTCTGGCATGAATTACACCTACTTTGGTGACAGGTATGCAGCAATCTACTATCTTCCCATATTTCTCACAAAAGATGTCATACATTTCTTGTACAGATTTGTTGTAAAATAAGGTTCTCCAGTCAATAACTGCAAAAAGCTCATTCATTTTGATGTAATCTCCTTTCGGATAGTTCCTCCTCATGTCCTCAGTGCCTCTACTCTCAGGAAGAATGTCTTCAATGATATACTCCATCAACAACACACAGTGGTCACTCTTTCCAATTGGTGGTTCATACTCAATATTTTCAATATCCAACACATTATCTGTGAACACTAGATCAAGTAGTGATGGCTCATCCCCACCCCTGGCTCTTGTTGGTTCCATTACATGTTGGTGTAGGAAATTCCCTTGTACGCAATCTAGGAATCTTGCCCCAAATGAGTCCTCACCACTGTGTGGGTCAAGATTTATCCAATCTATCTCTTTATGATTAAAGTCTCCCATAATCAAAATCCTACATTTTTTCTCCCGTGCCATGTTAACAACTGAGTTTATGACTTCAATAGTACCTATATGACTTTCCTCATAAATTTCAAGCCTATTTTGGTTCCTTGGTGGGTTGTATACAACAGTTATTATAATGCTCTCTGACCCAGTATTTATGCGAGCAACAAGAAATTCCCTGAACTCACTTTCTATAGCCAAGTTTATTTCTTCAACTTGAATCCTCTCACTTATGAACAGTGCTATCCCTCCACCAGTCCTCTCAGATCTTTCGACCCTTAGTATTCTGAAGCCCTTAGGAAAAACTGTGACACTGTTTATGTCCTCACTCAACTTAGTCTCTGTAATTGCTACTATATCTGCCTTACTGTTGTGAATCCTATCTTTTAATGCTACTGCCTTACCAGCTAATCCATCAGCATTTGTGTATAACAATCTTAATGAGGCCCCATCCCCTGATCTTCTGTCATTATCTTCTTTATCTCCCCTTTGTCTGGAAGTATTCTGTAACTAAAATTTTTCTTCTCTTCTTCATTTCTTTCATCATTTAACCTTCTTGCCTCTTGCAACAAGTTTTTGATCTTTCCCATCTCTTCCTGTGTTCTGTATCGTCTAATGAACACTTCTTTGCATTCTTGAAGGTCTTTTAGACTTTTTTTTCTCAACAATATTTCCCTACATGTTTCCCCTCTCTCAAAGGTTACTTTTGTTGGTCTCGGCTTTCCTTCCCTCGAATATTTACCTAGTTGGTGTATGTTTACAATATCCTCAGGACCACATACTACTCCAAGCTTTCTTATCAGGTCTACAACGCTAGCTTTATTTTCTTCAAGTCTCCTCTGCCCTGTTGGCTCCTGGGATTCACTTATGCCTGAGAGTACCACTGTCTTCTCCTTATCAAGTGCCTGTCTGATGAGTGGGTTTGCCCTTTCCATCACAACGTCTTTCATTTTTTCGATTACTGTCTCTTTATAGTCAACTGTTTGTATGTTTTCCAGTGCCACCACCTTTACAGCCTCTTTTACTGCCACATTTCCCTTTAGTGCATCAGCAAAGGACGTTTTCATGGCATCATTTTCCATATTCAGCTCCTGGAACTCTTTTCTGAACTGTTCAATGTTTTCCTTAATCTGAACATTCCAAGCAGCAATCTCGTCTTTCTCAGAAGAGAGCAGTGAACTAACATCTAATTCCTTTAGGTTGTCATTCAGCTGTTTGTTTTTATCTTCTTGTTTAGAAATTCTAGATTCTAGTTGACTCTTTTCCCCTTCCAGCTTCTTTATTCTTTTTTCTAGTTCCTTTCTCTCCTGCCCTTGTGCTTTATTTGCTTCCTCCAAAGATCTTATTTGTTCTCTGAGTGTTTCATTCTCTTTCATTTCTCCATCCATATTCCGAATTTTATCATCAAGGCTTATAACCATTTCCTCTAACTTCTTGATTCTCTGTTTAAGTCCTCTGATGACTACCCCTTCTCCCGACCCATGGGTGGGAGAGGTTTGGGACAGAGATGGCTTCATTTTTATGTTCTCCCTCTCACAGAATATAGAAAGAAGACGAGAAAGAGGAAAAAAAAAAGAAAGAGAAAAACTTCTAATTTAGCTTCACACAGAATTTTTATATCTCCATATAAGTGCTATTTAGTGACTCAGTTTGTCTCCTTTCTGGTAACACACATCTTAACTTAAAAACTTGACCATGGTAATTTAAGTATAAAAAGAAAAAGAAAAACAAAAGTCAAACCTGAAGGAAAATTCGAATTTGTGTTTGAGGTGTGTGTGTGTGTGTGTGTGTGTGTGTGTGTGTGTGTGTGTGTGTGTGTGTGTGTGTGTGTGTGTGTGTGTGTGTGTGTGTGTGTGTGTGTGTGTGTGTGTGTGTGATATTTCAAAGGAGGGCTAATAAAATTGTGGTACATTTCATAAATGCAATAAAGAATATACATACAAAGGGTTCCAATTATTTGCCGCCTTGCTGTTCATCGTTTCACTCATTCATTATCAATATCTTGAAGCAACGACAAAAAAAATTCTCCTTCGTTTCGTCTTTTAGTTGATAGGTGGAGCCAATGACGCCTGACGTTGGGGCACCATGACATCACAGATTAGTCCGCTGAATCACATTGTTTTGTTGATACCACTGTGATTAGATAACTATACATTATTCTCTGTCAACTGCGTGCTGTTTACCCCTTATTTCATTATATCTTGAATTAGATTTGGCAGAGAGAGTTGGTTGTGATCGTACACATTGTGTTAACACTTGAGAAGATGGAAATAATTCGGCAGAGTAAAAACAAAGAACACGTCCACTCTGTGCGTGTGCCCCTGACAACAATCCGTAATGTGATTAAAAATTCTGAAGCTTTGGAAAGGAAAGCTAAAGTGTTGCCACAGCATTCTGAAGTTTTAGAAAGGAAAGCTAAAGTGATGCCACAGCATTCTGAAGTTTTAGAAAGGAAAGTTAAAGTGATGCCACAGCATTCTGAAGTTTTAGAAAGGAAAGTTAAAGTGATGCCACAGCATTCTGAAGTTTTAGAAAGGAAAGCTAAAGCGATGCCACAGCATTCTGAAGTTTTAGAAAGGAAAGCTAAAATGATGCCACAGCAGTCTGAAGTTCACATAACTTGTTTGCGGAGCAAGTGGATGGTGAAATTTGAGAGACATCTGATGGCTTGGATTAAAGATATAAATAGCCACAACTCTCCTATTACCTTAGCCATTATACAGGAGGAGGTTTTGAATCTTTACAAAAATCTTAAGGGGGAGATGGTGGAGGAGGAGCGGAGAAAAGTAGAGGAGAAACTCGTTAGGGCTACACGTGAATGGTTCCACAGTTTTTAGAAACGTCATGGCCTCAGATATATTAAAGTTCAAGATGAGTGTGCAAGTGCTGACATGGAAGTACGAGAATATATTCCCAACGAAATCCTGAAAATTAAGGAAGAAAGCCACACCATCAACCTCCTCTGCCAATTAGTGACAAACAACGGGCAGATAGGGACCACAGTGTAGTAAATATGAAAAGTATATCATCAGTGTGTGTCATAGCGTTGAGTCTTTTTTTAACCTTTATTGCGCATATTTATAACATTCTTACTATCATAATCTATGTATAACTATTTTCCTTGGGAAACAAAGTTAGGCAGTAATATATATATATATATATATATATATATATATATATATATATATATATATATATATATATATATATATATATATATAGAGAGAGAGAGAGAGAGAGAGAGAGAGAGAGAGAGAGAGAGAGAGAGAGAGAGAGAGAGAGAGAGAGAGAGAGAGAGAGAGAACGTTCATTTGGATAAAGCATTTTTAAACACAATAAATTCTAAACATTAAAGTTCCTGACAAAACTAACCTGGTAATCGTGAAGAGGGTCTTGATGCTATCTTATAAATACATAATATATTCAGCAAAAATCCGGGGCTTGTCACATGTTCTGAAAGTCATACATTAATTAATTAAATTTTTTTCACAATAAACACCACGAGAAGAAAATGAACAACAAATGAAAAAAAGATCTTTATAAAAGTGAATACTGCATATTCTATATCTCACAAAAATGTATCGGATTAGGGCTTGTATCATGTAAGACCTCGAAAAAGTTATATTATAATAAAATATATAACACTCGTAAATAATATACTAAACAATCTCATGCTATTTAATATTATTTTGCTCTGCACTTTACAATTACAATCTTTCAAAAAAAATTCAATAAAGAAAATTAGCCGCTACTTTGGATTGTTATCTACAAGGAAAAAATATCTACACCGTACTTTGGCTTGTTATCTACAAGGAAAAGGTATCTACATCATACAAATTTTATTTTCGAATGTTAGGTTAGGTTACGTAACAAACTAGCTTTTCTGTTGTAAATCACAATAAAGAGTAGATCGCATACCAAAGTAGATTCATGACACGTAGATAACAAGCCAATGTAGCACCGAAAATTAACTGTATTATATTGGTGATACATTGTACCTTAAGAGACTCTCACTATATACTTGCTAATCTCATTATTTTGATGATCTCGAAGTTCTGATGATCTACTTCCCTTGGTGATTTTTCTTGATGGAGCATCTGAGCATCTGGACGGTTGAATGACGGATTCTCTTGATAAAGCGTTTCTCGGTAACGAGCGTTCTCAAGCACGAGGCTTTCTTTAATGAGTGTTCTCAAGCTAAGTTAATCTGTGTTATCCAATCCCACAGTATTTCTAACACTAATATATATTTTTCTATATTAGTGTATCAATACCTATATAAATGCAGTGTTTGTAATAGCATAGCATCGCGAAAAATACATTCACTTAACATTTGCATTATATTTCTTTCAAAAAAGCATCACAAATACTCAATTTTTAAGCACGGAATATTACCCTGTAGGCTAATACCTATCTATTCTGCAGCAGTTTTAAAAGCTTTTTGCAAAGCAGCTGAAAGCGCAATCAAAAGCTAAACGCGACAAGGTTCACGAAGAACCCAAAAGAAAGCATACGGGCGACGATCAAGAACAAACGAACACATACTTTACATGCCCTTATCGATAGAAACTTAAGTTTCAGTACTATCCCGAATTACAGAAGAAAAGTTAATAAATGTATATTAAATGTCTATGTAAAAGGTAAGACATAATATTCTTTACCATGTAAGAAATCATTTTAGAAAGCTTGTACATTTCTATTACTTTCAAACTTCAATCAAACAATTCTACTGTACTTGCTCAATGACTTGCAAAGGCATTTCTTTCTGAAATTTGGATAGTTGTTACATCTAACTCTAAGTAAACCAAGAAGCAAAAGAAATAAGGAAAATATAACACATGTATAATATTAACACACTGGAAATACAGTATCAATATATTATGAACATTAAAATAATATACATGGATACATAAAAGATGATAAAATGTAAGGTTAACACTAATTATGAAACAATGGAGATCCGTCCTGTTGTACATTGTAGCATTGGTTACTGGAAGAAAACCCAGTGTATCAGTGCCTAACATCCTAGCATTGGTTACCAGAGGAAGAGCAAATAATTTTGTTGTCTTACATCCAAGCATTAGTTAAATTAAGAAAAGTAATATGATGCATTGTTTTATACAGAGCACTAGTTACAGTAAAAGTGACTCCTGTTTCGGTATTATATCAAAAGCAATAAATAAGCACTAGACCAATATATAATTTCTATTAACAGTATACCATCATGTTTTGTGTTTGTATAAGTTAACAAACTTATAATGTTTTGATTATTTTTCTATAAAATGAAAATAAAAGCCTAATATATAGCATATAAAATTACCTAATTCTCAGTCTATAATTAATTCACTTTAACTCCTCTTTGCCATTTACTGTACTTATTTATGCTTATATGAAATAATCATAATTTATGAAACCATTTTATAAATTCACCGAGCTTCTTGGTTCACATTAGAGAGATGCCTTTAGGACTTACCTTGACAGAAGTTTAGATACCTGTAGAGATAAAAAGAAAGTTTAATAATAATAATAATAATAATAATAATAATAATAATAATATAATAATAATAATAATAATAATAATAATAATAGGCAACTTTACATGTGAACAATTCAACAAGTATACCTCCCACTTAGGGACTTGATGATCAAGCCATTATCAAGATATATATGTACTGGTCACTGGTGGGTCATTAGAGTTGCAAGTAAAAGTCCTGAGCTGAGAGGTACAGTAGGGATATTCAGGGATTTTTAGACTCACCTACATTCAAAATTTCTGTGGCAAGATATAACAAGCAGTGGACTCATAATAACTTTGACTTTGTTATTAAAATAAAAAGTAATTGTGGAATAATACTAATAATGCTTTGGAATAGAGTTGTTTTTTTTAACCTGAAGATTGATTACCATACTATCAATTTGTAACAGATTCTAAGCCATTTCATTTCCTTTATGCACCATTCTGTTCCATTCATTACAATTTCTCTCTATTAACCCCAATTCACCATTAGTCATCACTGAATAGCAACCACACTTTATTTTAATTTTTAGTATCCTTCCATCATGCTAAATAAATCCAACAGATTGATTTTGTCCTTGTTAAAATTATAGTGATATTTTAGTTCATTTACCATCATTGTCTCCTTAATTTATACTATTTACTCTGAGGGTGATCAGTCAGCGCTTTTGTATTCCCATAATTATGACCTATCAACCCGACTGAACCCACCAATATATTGATCTAGCAGCACCACAGTAATCATCACAAGTCTGAACATCTACAGCACAGTATTCACCCTACTTCTGACCAATCAAGCCCACTGTATTCACTCTTTTGACCTATCAGCACCATTGTATCTACCTCAAGTCTGATTTATGAGCTCCAGTGTATTCAATCAATGCTGACCTATCAGCATTATTGTATTCAATCAATGCTGACCTTTCAGCATTATTTGTATGCACCCATATTTAGACCTGGCACCACCATTAAACCTTATTACTTCATAAGCTTAAAAGACAGCAACACACTTTCTATCATATTAAGAATAATTTGCTTTAGTCAACACTCTACAAAAGATCTCATAGATTTTGTAATGAAGCCTAAATTTCCTCTACTCCAGGGAGAGGTGAAACCAAAGACATGAGCAAAACTATTAATTTTATGGAAATGAGTGTGTATTTAATGGGACTGTGGCCTTCCCGTACAGTTTTTATGCATTATAGGAATTTTGTCATTAGATTAGATATAAGAATGAAAAAGTTTACTTATTAAGCATAAACATTCTGCAAGTAAACTTTCAAAATAACTCATGGAAAGTACTCAATGAGAGAGAGAGAGAGAGAGAGAGAGAGAGAGAGAGAGAGAGAGAGAGAGAGAGAGAGAGAGAGAGAGAGAGAGAGAGAGAGAGAGAGAGAGAGAATTGTTGCACTATCATAAATTCTGAAATGTTATTTCTCATCAAAATATAGTTGTGTACACAATTTTGGTAAATGACAAAATATAAGCCATAGCTTTCTGTTTATACTTATAAAAGTGACATTCAATAATGATTGAGAAGTAATGAAGTTGAAGAAGTAAGTTTTATATACAGTATATGAAATACAATACTGATATTGAATTCCCATGAGTGATAATAATAAAAACAGATTCTTACCACATCTGCAGTAGAACATTCTATAAGTTGTTCACTAAACTGGTCTTACCTCTGCCTTTCTGAAGGTCAGTCAATGATACTTGATGAGGTCAGTAAAATGAATTCACATTTTCCCATAAGAATTCTTCATCTGGAACAAAGGCATTGTATTACTTCACAGAGAAAATTTTGACTACTGGTAACATTATTTACATATGAAACAACAAATCTTAAAATCTAATTATCATAAAAAATCATCAAAATAATGCAAATAATACTACAATTACAAATACAGTACCAGTATAAAAAAAAATAAGTCAATTTATAAGCACAATGAAAAAACACAGACTTGAAAATTAACTGAAGTTGTAACCTCCAGGGAACACAGCTAAATAAGTGTTATAATACTACTACTAATAATAATAATAATAATAATAATAATAATAATAATAATAATAATAATAATAATAATATAGATATGATTTCTCCCATAGAAGCTACTTAGGAGGTAAGAATTATTTTCACTAGCGTACTCATTATACATCTTGAGTAGCCAGGGGTTAGGAGAAGATCGACATAACTATTAACCCTTTCACATCTACAACATGACCAAATGAGACTTTCTTATGTTGCCACGTAATGATTCAGTCTCGAACTCAAGCACTCTGGGATAGCAAACCAAACTTCAACTCATGAAGCCAAAGACATTACTCTATATTAACGTTTAGTAATTTACAGATATAATCAACTGAGGTACAGTAAACAAGGAAGTAAATGAGCTATAGGTGTAATTGATAGAATTCCTTATATTCTGCAATACTATATTATTACTCTGAAATTATTCTATTAGGAATTTGGCAACTCTACAGCCATTAGGATGCAATGTACTTGTGATCTTAATGCTTACATTTTTAACTGGTTTCCTCCTGCCAAGCTCACAATGTAGCAGTTCTGTAAGGTCCTTTTATATTCAGAGCAACCAAAATAATTTCAATATTCATCTACACTGACTGGAGAAAAGGGTCTTTTTCCATTTGGTAATAATGAAAAACACACAACTTAAACAACTCAAACTATATTTGCTAGCAAATCAAAGTACTGAGTAGGGCACTGTACTCTGTAAAAGCTTACATATTTGTATCTATTAGCTGTATCTTTATCATAATTATTACATTCACATAAAAGATTGCGAAACAGCAGTGTGAGAATTGTACTAGTTTTTAAGGGTGGCTTGCAGTCTGCCTAGAACTGTTGTGGATTTTATGAGTATGGCACCAAGGCCTCAATATGGATTGTGAAAACTTTAAAAATTATTTCAGAGCAATTCTTTCTGAGATTTTTTTTTAATTATACATACTGATATCAAACTAGTGTTGCCTACAACTGACTTCTTATTGGTTACTACTGGTAACACATGCAACACACAAATATATGCCATACCTCTGTTGAATTATTATTACGGAGTGCCAAATGGGATATTTTGGATTTTGTTAATATCGATTCTAAAAACTTATATTGGGACCGAAGCTGTTAAATGGGGTATAGGCAAACAGTGGCCTCCCAGAGGAGCTTAGCAAGCAGTGAAGATTATCTATATAGAGAATGTATGGTACTTGGAGTATTATTAATATAAACTGCTATCATTATGAAGTTTTCAAAAAAAGTGGATTTTGTTACTAGAGATATATGTAGAACGAAGTACCAAACTAAATGAGAATAACCAACCTGGTACAAGACAGTATATAGCATGCAATAATTTTAAATTTGTCAAAGACTATGGTAATATATATGAGCTGATATACATATATATATATATTATATATATATATATATATATATATATATATATATATATATATATATATATATATATATATATATATATATATATATATATATATATTTCAAAATGAGGTTTTTTCTCCAAGGGTTCATGTAATAAAATTAAAAATTGGTAAACTTTTACAACCGGACCCGTCTCAATTTGGATGTGAAAATTAAATATTTTCTATGGGTTTTTTTATATGCATTTTGAACAATTATGACCATAATAATGGGCACAAAATCTAACCTACCCTAATCTAACTTAAAAAGAGTAATTTGTGACATTTTTCTAGCTGAGATTCGTTATTAGGCACCCCGCCATAACTCATATTTGTTCCTTATCAAATAGTAATCTTTTGACTAATACTGTATGTCTAAAACTCACATTGCCAACTCCTGGAAAAACTCTCACTTTAATAAAAATCACGCAAATAATTTTTTTTTGATTGGTAAAGATTAGCAAAACCAGAGAGGAGACGATATACTCAAGAGAAGACACTGACACCCCCAATACTCAAGTGAGTCAAGATGTTGTTTAAGCACCTAAATTCACTCAATTATGGTACGTAACTAGTTAATCAAACCTAGCCTAACATAACTTAGTTTAGGTTAGGCTTGATACGTTAGATGGTTACGTACCTTAATAGGGTAAAATTGGAAGTTTAAAGGGCAACATGGCTCACTTGAGAAGTGGTGGCTCTTGTCTGGTTTTGCTTAATTTTAATAATCGACAAATTTATTGGGGTGATTTTTTCCGAAGTAACAAATTTCAAGGAGTGGGTGACGTTTGTTTAGGACATAAATGTCAAAGAAGTACAATTATAAAAGGGATATATACGAGTTATAGTGGGGTGCACAAAACCAACCTTTACCTTTTTATGTTTTGTTTTAATTAATGTGACCTTCAAAACCAGTCATTACTTACTATTCTTAGGTTAGGTTAGGACGCATAGTCCAACTGTTTTCAGTGTCAGTCTTTTAAAACACATTAAAAAACAAAGGAAAAATATAAATCTCACTTCCAATTTGATGTGGATCCAATAGTAAAAATTTACCAAAATTTTTTCTCAAAAATATATTTCTGCCATGTTAAAATGGAGGTGTGAAAGTCAACATTTAGGGCCCCTTTAATTCCCTTAATAACAGAGTTGTGTAATATACTAATGGTAAACATCTGCCACTTCAAATTTACAAGAAAAACAAATATTTGTGACCAATGGCATACATAACCAATAGGTAACTTACCCCTAACCAGGCTAGTATTTTGGCAGTTCTTATTCTAATAAAACCACAAAACAAAGATTACTTAACACTATCATAAAGTCATCAAGTAATGCACATTTTTATGCGTTTGAGTTTCAAGAACAAAGCAATTAGTAATTGAGATATTATTGGTACTCACAATAAATGTTTTTTTTTCCTTATCCTTTGCTCTTTTCCAAGTAAAAATCTGGCAAGTCTTTTAAAGATATTAATATTATTTTAATTTTATATACTTAATTACATGTCTTACTACTTGAGGTAGTAAATTTTCATAGTTAAGTTGCTTGTTAATTTTTACAATAGTTAGCTTTATTTTACTTGTGTAAATATACAATTATAATATTTTCCATGAGCTGCTGAAATTATAATTTTGGAACCAACATTAGAGTTATACCTTTGTGGAGATTCCTACAAATATGGTCTCCGGTTTAATTGTTAAGTATATTATTGGCTTCTTGTGAGGTATGTGGCAATACGTGACTATGTGATTACATATCCGAAAATCATATACGAGATAATTTTATAAAGGTTCCGTTTGAGCCCCCGCTGAACTTAAAATATTATGATTACTCAGATTTACTTGATGTTTCTGAATTCTAGTGAGAGTAAGTTATATTAGTTACGCCAGCCGTAGTCACTGAAGTCCAAAACACCGAAAATAGGTCATTATTCTCCTTTACCTTATCATGTCAGAGATATTTAGAACATTCATTATTCTATACACAAGAAGGTAATGTAATTTCCTTTTTTTCTAATTTATTAATTAAAAGATCAGTTAACAGTTGTTTGTGATCTTATTGAACTATTTATTGATTATGTATTCATTACCTGAATAGTCACTAAAGAGCTTTCAGCATATTGCACCCGAGAGGTATATGTGATATTACTCATTCATATCTTATTAATTAAATTTATTAAACTGTTTTTGTGTGATTATTATGCTATTAATTATCTATACCTTACATTAGTATGGACACTCAAGAACTTTCTATATTTTGGACCCAATAGGTAAGTGTGGTGTTTTTTCTATATTATTATATGAATTTAACTAATATTTTTTTCGTGTCAGTAGTGAACTATTAAATGACTTGCTTTAGGCTATGGCCCGATTTCTTAAACAGTGTAAACCTAGGATACCATATTGTTAGTTACCTAGACACACAAATGGATTTCATAAACGCATCTGACACGGTTCTGTGTATGGCTAGAACCCCCCCCCCCTTGAGGGATCCTAGCCATACACAGAACCGCGTCAGCTGCGTAGACACACAAATGGATTTCATAAACGCAGCTGACACAGTTCTGTATATGGCTAGACTCCCCCCATGGGGGATCCTAGACAAACACAGAACCGCGTCAGATGCGTTTATGAAATCCATTTGTGTGTATCTAGCTAACCAACAATATGGTATCCTAGGTTTACACTGTTCAAGAAATCGGGCCTATGAGTGGCTCTTGGCGATTCATAGTGTAAGGGTTCTAGTGATTCGTTTGGGCCAGAAAAAAGAAAAAGAATTTTACCTACCTCGTTCCACCCAAAACTCCCGTAAACTGTGTAATTGTGCAATTCCACAGTTTTTGTTGTATTGAGTTGTATATTCCATGAAAGTCGGTTTTCCTTTATTTCCTTTATTTATTTGTATTCTACTTACATGATTTTACTTCTATTTATATATATTTATTTATATATTTATTTATATATTTATTTATTTATTTAAATATTTATTTATTTATGTATTTATCCTTTAAACACCATATCCCCACCCACCAACCTCCTTCAAGTCACAGTTTTTGTCAAGTCGCGTTTACCATTCTGTCATTTCTCCAAAAGTATAAATTAAAAGAAAAGAAAAAGAAATATAATAACATGAGTTGCTCAGATTATAACATATCTGACTGACAGTGATAGTGTGACTGTATTAGTAAATAAAGTCAAATATATTGAAAGTCAGTGGCTTAAAAATGTTTGAAAATATGGATCCAGTCCCCAGACAGCTGTGCAATCTCCCACACATCAGGAGAATAATCGGTGAGTGTCCATAATTATATCATTTATTATTAATATTTGTACAATTTGTATGACTTTACTGATATACATATACTGTAGATATTGATAGTCATAACAGAAATTTACCTTCTGGGCTATGTAGGGGTAGGTTTTACTCGGTGCGATTATCGTTCAACGATGATCGATCATGGCTCAACGATGATCATCAAACGATTGTCTGGAACACTCATTCTTTGTTTTTGAATGAGGCTGTGTTGCTTCGAGAGCTCGAAACAAAACTGTCCTTTTCAAAAACAAAGACTGAGTGCTCTAGACAATCGTTTGACGATCATCGTTGAGCTATGAACGATCATCGTTGTGCGACAATCGCACCTAGCAAAACGTTCCTTAATGCATATTTAATATGAATAGTAATTAATATCCCTTGTATTACACACAGATACACAAACAAACTTCACCATTTCTTTTTGTGATGTATAATTTTTGTGTCTCTTAAACTGTAATCTGTATTCAATTATTTATGTCATTGCGTTTTTAGTATCTATCTCCATATTTATATACATATTTCTCTCTTCTTGGAACTTAATTTAATTTAAATTCAACTCTGTATGTTATTAGCATAATTTACATGCGTATCTATTCATATATTTTCACCGTTATCTGTCATTTTAAGTATTCATCTATTTATTTCACTATAAATCTTTCTCATTCCCTTGCAACCTAACAGACTTCCTAGTAATTCAGTATTTCACTGAATTTTATTTATTAATTAATTGCAGGGCCATCATGTTCAATGACATTACGCGGTTACATCGTCAATTATACATTTAATGTATGGCATATTTTATATAGTGACAAGTCAATTAATTTAACTTAACTGTCTATTCAATAGTTTATAAAGGGGTTGGCATTATATATATATATATATATATATATATATATATATATATATATATATATATATATATATATATATATATATATATATATATATATATATATATATATATATATATATATATATATATATATATATATATATATATATATATATATATAATCAAATAAGTACATTACCATATGTAAAAACGTGAATCACATTTATTATGTGTCCTACGTTCGAGTCCCGGTCGGGGTAAAATATGATTCATATATACATAAAAAAAAATAATATATATATATATATATATATATATATATATATATATATATATATATATATATATATATATATATATATATATATATATACACTCGTAGTCTCCGTGGCAAAATGGTAGCGCCTGCGACTCTGAGGCGGCAGGTCGAGGGCTCGCGCCTCGTCACGGTCTGAGGTTAGCAAGGGCATGCACTCAGGGTAAGGATTACATCTACCAAAACAAGTCCTTCGCAAGTAGGCAACCGTCCTAGCCCTTGGTAGAAAAGGGAGTCCGTAACGTAAAACCGGAAGAAATATATATATATATATATAT
>JAXCGZ010021704.1:27500-33351 GCA_037179515.1 Halocaridina rubra | reverse complement strand
TATATATATATATATATATATATATATATATATATATATATATATATACACACACACACTGCGAGAGAAAAAAAGAAAGAAAGAGAGAGAGCTGAAGTTTGTAAGGTCATAGTAGGGTGAAGAATTGTCTCGGAGAGGACGAGTGTAAGGGGAAAATATGAACGGAATGTGGAGGTAGAAAGAGAGATTTATCGTAAACGTCTATGGATGTGTGATTAAATAAAAAGAGAGCTTATGATGACTATTATGGGCGTTATGGCCTTAACGTGATCAGGACGTGAAATATTAGTGGTAAGAGAAAAATGTTCACAGCCGGCAGGGAATTTAAATTACTTTTCTAAGAGGAAAGTTGTAGACCTGAAATTTTTGCCTCAAATCGAAACCTGAGCCTTTGCAGATACTGACCCATCAATGATTTCACATTTCTATTGTGTACTCACTTAGCCCTCTGAGATTTAAAGGGCAATCTTGTTGGGCATTGAACTACCCTCTCTATTTTGACATATATATCAGGGAGAGTGAAGCTGTATATATCTTTGGTGTTGTAACTGTTGTCGTTGTTTTAGTTGTTATTGTTTTATTTATTTTGTTATGCATATAATTCTTATTAGGAATGTTTGGTTGTAATATGCATCACTTATTAAATGTTGCAAATATTGGCATTGCAAGCTATTCACTCTTGTTTCTTCAGACTTCTGTTTATTTCAGGGCTAATCACCACGTACGGTAATATATGCAGTCTGTTTTTTTTTCGTCACTGATAATATCTTTCTACATTAAATACTGCATCCTATCCTGGAGATCCTGAATTGAGCAATTATATATAGCTCGCTGTGCATATCTCCACGACCAGAATCACTTTGAGAAAAGAAGGCATGCAGAGCCTCGACCCTCATGTGGTAGCCCCTGTCAGTTCTGTGTAAATAAAAAGCTTTCTTTCCAAACGCATCGTGGAATAAAATGCACGATACGATTGAGATCTCTCAATCAGTTTTTTCCTAGATTGAGATTATCACAGTCTATTTTTTTCTAGATTTCCCCCCTCGAAATTTGGCACAATCCAAATAAGATTTCCAGCTCTTTGGGAGGCCGGCCATGCACAAATGGGTTTGCAGTCAGAGATCCAGGTGACAAATTCCAATGGCCTTTCCTCTCCTTCCTTGATGGGCATTCTTGGCTCTGGGCTTTGTCAGATTCTATTTGCAGAATGCCATGGAATTTCTCTCTCTCTCTCTCTCTCTCTCTCTCTCTCTCCTCTCTCTCTCTCTCTCTCTCTCTCTCTCTCTCTCTCTCTCTCTCTCTCTCTCTCTCTCTCTTTCTCTCTCTCTCTCTCAATTCAGTTTCAGTTATGTCTTCTTTATTTCCTTCCATTTGGTTATTTTCTCCCGAAAATAATGCCATTTTTTTTCGATATTATCATCATTATCATTATTACTATTATTATTATTATTATTATTATTATTATTATTATTATTATTATTATTATTATTATTAATATTATTATTATTATTATTATTATTATTATCATTATTATTATCATTATTACTATTATTATTATTATTATTATTATTATTATTATTATTATTATTATTATTATTATTATTATTATTATTATTATTATTATTATTATCATTATTATTATTATTATTATTCTTATTATTATTATTATTCTTATTCTTATTCTTATTATTATTATTATTATTATTATTATCATTATTATTATTATTATCATTATTATTATTATTATTATCATTATTATTATTATTATTATCATTATTATTATTATTATTATTATCTATTATTATTATTATTATTATTATTATTATTATTATTATTATTATTATTATTATTATTATCATTATTATTATTATTATTATTATTATTATTATTATTATTATTATCATTATTATTATATGGAGAGGGCTTTCTCCTGATATTCCTTACTATCCTCCTCCTTCTCTCTAGTTCCTCTTTATTACAAATATCCACCGTCTCCATCTATGATTATCTCTCCTTCAAAGCATCGTCATTTTTTTTTCTAATCTTGTCTTTCTTATCGTTCACTCCCTTTTCACATCGTATTATGAACTCTCTATTTCTGTTTACACTTCAGCGCCTCCTCCTACTATACCTTCTCTTCATATATCAGGAGCCTTTTGCTTGTTATCCTCTGCTCAGTCCACAATATCTATTTAGTCCCCAGTCCCTGTAAGATATGCTTTCTAAACCTTGTTGTGTATGTAAACTTGTATGAGAGAGAGAGAGAGAGAGAGAGAGAGAGAGAGAGAGAGAGAGAGAGAGAGAGAGAGAGAGAGAGAGAGAGAGAGAGAGAGAGAGAGAGAGAGAGAGAGAGAGAGAGAGAGAGAGAGAGAGAGAGAGAATATAATTAGACAACATAAACTAAAATAAGACAAGGAAATTTACTTACGGCAAAAAAAAAGAAAGAAAGAAAAAATTAAAACAAGAAATAAAAAAGTATTGTTAAATAATATGCTGCAAACTATATGTGTACAAAACAGAAATGCACACACACACACACACACATACACACACACACACACACACACACACACACACACACACACACACAAACACACACACACACGCGCGCGCGCACATACACACACAAACACACACACGCGAGCGCGCATGCACTCACACACACACACACAAGCTAGAAGAGTGAGGGGGGATGTGGTGACAGTCTTTAAATTCCTTCATGGTTATGATAGAGTGGATAGGGATGGATATTTTGATATGGCTGGCTCTAGAACTAGAGGTCATAGTTTGAAGCTTCGTAAGAAAACTTCTTCGCTGGATGTAAGGAAATACTTTTTCAGTGTAAGAGTAGTTGATAATTGGAATTGGCTAAGCGAGGAGGTAGTTAATGCTATCTCAATCCATAGTTTTAAGGACAGGTATGATAAGTATCACTAAGTCTAAAATGGAAGCGATCAGGAGACGGGAAGATACGAGCTTTGGGCTCTTTCCCGTAAACACAATTAGGTAATCACAATTAGGTAATCACACACACACACACACACACACACACACACACACACACACACACACACACACACACACACACACAATTAGGTAATCACACACACACTGGTGCCAGAAATACGCAATCTCAGTTATGATGAGAGGCTGAGGGAATTAGACTTACCATCACTCGAAGCTAGAAGAGTGAGGGGGGATATGGTGACAGTCTTTAAATTCCTTCATGGTTATGATAGAGTGGATAGGGATGGATATTTTGATATGGCTGGCTCTAGAACTAGAGGTCATAGTTTGAAGCTTCGTAAGAAAACTTCTTCGCAGGATGTAAGGAAATACTTTTTCAGTGTAAGAGTAGTTGATAATTGGAATTCGCTAAGCGAGGAAGTAGTTAATGCTATCTCAATCCATAGTTTTAAGGACAGGTATGATAAGTATCACTAAGTATAAAATGGAAGCGATCAGGAGACGGGAAGATACGAGCATTGGGCTCTTTCCCGTAAACACAATTAGGTAATCAATTAGGTAATCACACACACACACACACCGCGCGTTCAGTGACACACGGAACTGCTCCTCTTAAATTTTTAATTGTTTCGAGTGACTAAGTGCTTAGTGGAAAACTTTACCATAATTTCCCTAAATCTGAAATCCTGCAGAGTATTGTGAGTACAAAACTTATATTTGTTGTATGACGAGACTGTCCAAAATATTAAAGGAAAAAAATTGAGAACATTTTTCGTGAGGGGAGAGAGAAGCTGCCGTCCAGTTCTGCCTTGAAGGAAATTTAGAAGAGTTGCCAGAGGTGAAGCCATCACATCACATTACCTATTTTTTTGTGTAAACTGGGGAAAGCTCTTAGGCCGTTTACCTGATCCTGTGGTTCCATATATTGTTAAAATCAGTATCCTTCCCATTTATATTAACTTGTTAGTTAGTTTGATACAAGAAAAAATTGAATAAGTAAAAAAAAAAAAAATATCCACCTGTCAACAGTACTGAGTTAAGTTGCCAAGTAGTACAGCTGTCTTATTTTCTTCATTTTTTTTTGCTTTTCTTTTAGCTTTCTCTTTTACTATTTTGTTTTTATTTTGTATATATATTGAGTTCAATGTAAAGTCTAATCTTGTGATAACATACCTTGGTTAGCAAGTGGGTTTATCAGTTAGGAAGAATATATGGCAGAAACAGGGTTGTTGTATACAACCCACCAAGGAACCAAAATAGGCTTGAAGTTTATGAGGAAAGTCATATAGGTACTATTGAAGTCATAAACTCAGTTGTTAACATGGTACGGGAAAAAAAATGTAGGATTTTGATTATGGGAGACTTTAATCATAAAGAGATAGATTGGATAAATCTGGACCCACACAGTGGTGAGGACTCATTCGGGGCAAGATTCCTAGATTGCGTACAAGGGAATTTCCTACACCAACATGTAATGGAACCAACAAGGGCCAGGGGTGGGGATGAGCCATCACTACTTGATCTAGTGTTCACAGATAATGTGTTGGATATTGAAAAAATTGAGTATGAACCACCAATTGGAAAGAGTGACCACTGTGTGTTGTTGATGGAGTATATCATTGAAGATATTCTTCCTGAGAGTAGAGGCACTGAGGACATGAGGAGGAACTATCCGAAAGGAGATTACATCAAAATGAATGAGCTTTTTGCAGTTATTGACTGGAGAACCTTATTTTACGACAAATCTGTACAAGAAATGTATGTTATCTTTTGTGAGAAATATGGGAAGATAGTAGATTGCTGCATACCTGTCACCAAAGTAGGTGTAATTCATGCCAGAGAGAAATGGTTCGATAATGGGTGTAAAAGAGCTAAGGAGTGGAGAGACAAATGCTGGAAAAGGTATAGGAGGAGAAAAAACATAAATGCCTGGCAAACCTACAAAAGAGCAAGAAATGACTACCTAAGTAAAAGGAGAGAGGCAGAAAGAGACTATGAGAGGGACATCACCAGGAAGGCTAAAGAAAATCCCAAGCTTTTCCACAGCTTTATCAGAGGAAAACTGAAGGTAAAAGAACAGGTTTTAAGGCTAAAGAGAGCGGATGGAAGCATCACCGAGATGGATGAAGAGATCTGCAAAGAATTGAACAAGGAGTTTCAGTCAGTATTTACAGTAGAAAATACCCCACCCCCTCAGATTGCAGTGATAGAAGCTCAAGGGCCGGTATTAGAGAACATCAACCTTACAGCCACAGAGGTATGCAACGCGCTGATGGATTTAGATGTTCATAAAGCTACAGGTCCCGATGACATATCCCCTCATGTGCTTAAAAAATGCGCAAACACAATATCAGTGGCACTAAGTATCATATTTAAGGAGTCACTGGAGTCGGGGGAGATTCCAAGATGCTGGAAACAAGCAAATGTGATACCTATCTTCAAAAAGGGAAGGAGGGATACGGCTCTGAACTATAGACCAGTTTCCTTGAAAAGCATAGTTTGCAAAGTTATGGAGAAACTACTAAGGAAACATATCTCTCTTCACTTGGAATCCTTCAACTTTTGTCAGTGAGGCAACATGGCTTCAGAGAAGGTAGATCAACAGTAACAAACTTATTAGAATTTTATGATGAGGTAAGCCAAATCTTACAGGAAAGAGAGGGCTGGGCAGATTGCATATTCCTAGACTTCCAGAAAGCGTTTGACACTGTTCCACATGGGAGACTTATTAGGAAGCTGCAATCAATGGCTAGAATAGGTGGAAATGTTTTGGAATGGATAAAAACTTACTTAGAAGGAAGGGAACAGAGGGTTAGAGTAAGACACTCAGTGTCTGAATGGAGAAGAGTTAGTAGTGGAGTTCCACAGGGTTCAGTTTTAGGGC
>JAXCGZ010021704.1:7500-17500 GCA_037179515.1 Halocaridina rubra | reverse complement strand
AAATGGAACTGATCAGAAGACGGGAAGATACGAGCTTTGACTCTTTCCCGTAAGCATAATTAGGTAATCACACTCACACACACACACACACACACACACACACACACACACACACACACACACACACACACACACACACAAATATATATATATATATATATATATATATATATATATATATATATATATATATATATATATACATACACATACATACACACACATACACACACACACACACACATACACACACACACACACACATATATATATATATACATATATATATAATATATATATATATATATATATATATATATATATATATATATATATATATATATATATATATATATATGTGTGTGTGTGTGTGTGTGTGTGTGTGTGTGTGTGTGTGTGTGTGTGTGTGATTACCTAATTGATTACCTAATTGTGTTTACGGGAAAGAGCCCAAAGCTCGTATCTTCCCGTCTCCTGATCGGTTCCATTTTTAGACTTAGTGATACTTATCGTACCTGTCCTTAAAACTATGGATTGAGATAGCATTAACTACCTCCTCGCTTAGCGAATTCCAATTATCAACTACTCTTACACTGAAAAAGTATTTCCTTACATCCTGCAAACAAGTTTTCTTACGAAGCTTCAAACTATGACCTCTAGTTCTAGAGCCAGCCATATCGAAATATCGATCCCTATCCACTCTATCATAACCATGAAGGAATTTAAAGACTGTCACCATATCCCCCCTTACTCTTCTAGCTTCGAGTGATGGCAAGTCTAATTCCCTCAGCCTCTCATCATAACCGAGATTGCATATTTCTGGCACCAGTTTCGTGGCATGTCTTTGAACTTTTTCAAGCTTAGCTATGTGCTTTTTCAAGTGCGGATTCCAAAAGGGGGCTGCATATTCGAGTTTTGGCCTCACATAGGTTACATAAATATTTCTGAACATTTCCTTGTCCATGTGCCTGAAGGCTACCCTTACATTTGATAAGAATGCATATGCTGCCCTTACTACGCCATTTATATGTATTTCTGGAGACAAATCTGCCAGTATGTTTACTCCTAGATCTCTCTCATTTTCTGTCTCCTGAAGTTGTACTCCAGCCACCGAGTAGTCAAGCTTGGGCCTTCTTGCACTTGTACCCATTCTCATTACCTTATATTTTGAGGTATTGAATTTCATTAGCCACTTTTCTGACCACTCATGCAGATTATTTAGATCCTCCTGAAGTTCTCTACCATTGTTCTCGTTTTTTACTTTCTTCACAATCTTTGCATCATCTGCAAACATATTCATGAATGAATTTACAGACTCTGGTAGGTCATTTACATATACAAGGAACAAAAGTGGCCCTAAAACTGAACCCTGTGGAACTCCACTACTAACTCTTCTCCATTCAGACACTGAGTGTCTTACTCTAACCCTCTGTTCCCTTCCTTCTAAGTAAGTTTTTATCCATTCCAAGACATTTCCACCTATTCTAGCCATTGCTTGCAGCTTCCTAATAAGTCTCCCATGTGGAACAGTGTCAAACGCTTTCTGGAAGTCTAGGAATATGCAATCTGCCCAGCCCTCTCTTTCCTGTAAGATTTGGCTTACCTCATCATAAAATTCTAATAAGTTTGTTACTGTTGATCTTCCTTCTCTGAAGCCATGTTGCCTCACTGACAAAAAGTTGAAGGATTCCAAGTGAAGAGAGATATGTTTCCTTAGTAGTTTCTCCAAAAGTTTGCAAACTATGCTGGTCAAGGAAACTGGTCTATAGTTCAGAGCCGTATCCCTCCTTCCCTTTTTGAAGATAGGTATCACATTTGCTTGTTTCCAGCATCTTGGAATCTCCCCCGACTCCAGTGACTCCTTAAATATGATACTTAGTGCCACTGATATTGTGTTTGCGCATTTTTTAAGCACATGAGGGGATATGTCATCAGGACCTGTAGCTTTATGAACATCTAAATCCATCAGCGCTTTGCATACCTCTGTGGCTGTAAGGTTGATGTTCTCTAATACCGGCCCTTGAGCTTCTATCACTGCAATCTGAGGGGGTGGGGTATTTTCTACTGTAAATACTGACTGAAACTCCTTGTTCAATTCTTTGCAGATCTCTTCGTCCGTCTCAGTGATGCTTCCATCCGCTCTCTTTAGCCTTAAAACCTGTTCTTTTACCTTCAGTTTTCCTCTGATAAAGCTGTGGAAAAGCTTGGGATTTTCTTTAGCCTTCCTGGTGATGTCCCTCTCATAATCTCTCTCTGCCTCTCTCCTTTTACTTAGGTAGTCATTTCTTGCTCTTTTGTAGGTTTGCCAGGCATTTATGTTTTTTCTCCTCCTATACCTTTTCCAGCATTTGTCTCTCCACTCCTTAGCTCTTTTACACCCATTATCGAACCATTTCTCTCTGGCATGAATTACACCTACTTTGGTGACAGGTATGCAGCAATCTACTATCTTCCCATATTTCTCACAAAAGATGTCATACATTTCTTGTACAGATTTGTTGTAAAATAAGGTTCTCCAGTCAATAACTGCAAAAAGCTCATTCATTTTGATGTAATCTCCTTTCGGATAGTTCCTCCTCATGTCCTCAGTGCCTCTACTCTCAGGAAGAATGTCTTCAATGATATACTCCATCAACAACACACAGTGGTCACTCTTTCCAATTGGTGGTTCATACTCAATATTTTCAATATCCAACACATTATCTGTGAACACTAGATCAAGTAGTGATGGCTCATCCCCACCCCTGGCTCTTTTTGGTTCCATTACATGTTGGTGTAGGAAATTCCCTTGTACGCAATCTAGGAATCTTGCCCCAAATGAGTCCTCACCACTGTGTGGGTCAAGATTTATCCAATCTATCTCTTTATGATTAAGGTCTCCCATAATCAAAATCCTACATTTTTTCTCCCGTGCCATGTTAACAACTGAGTTTATGACTTCAATAGTACCTATATGACTTTCCTCATAAATTTCAAGCCTATTTCGGTTCCTTGGTGGGTTGTATACAACAGTTATTATAATGCTCTCTGACCCAGTATTTATGCGAGCAACAAGAAATTCCCTGAACTCACTTTCTATAGCCAAGTTTATTTCTTCAACTTGAATCCTCTCACTTATGAGCAGTGCTATCCCTCCACCAGTCCTCTCAGATCTTTCGACCCTTAGTATTCTGAAGCCCTTAGGAAAAACTGTGACACTGTTTATGTCCTCACTCAACTTAGTCTCTGTAATTGCTACTATATCTGCCTTACTGTTGTGGATCCTATCTTTTAATTCTACTGCCTTACCAGCTAATCCATCAGCATTTGTGTATAACAATCTTAATGAGGCCCCATCCCCTGATCTTCTGTCATTATCTTCTTTATCTCCCCTTTGTCTGGAAGTATTCTGTAACAAAAAATTTTCTTCTCTTCTTCATTTCTTTCATCATTTAACCTTCTTGCCTCTTGCAACAAGTTTTTGATCTTTCCCATCTCTTCCTGTGTTCTGTATCGTCTAATGAACACTTCTTTGCATTCTTGAAGGTCTTTTAGACTTTTTTTTCTCAACAATATTTCCCTACATGTTTCCCCTCTCTCAAAGGTTACTTTTGTTGGTCTCGGCTTTCCTTCCCTCGAATATTTACCTAGTTGGTGTATGTTTACAATATCCTCAGGACCACATACTACTCCAAGCTTTCTTATCAGGTCTACAACGCTAGCTTTATTTTCTTCAAGTCTCCCCTGCCATGTTGGCTCCTGGGATTCGCTTATGCCTGAGATTACCACTGTCTTCTCCTTATCAAGTGCCTGTCTGATGAGTGGGTTTGCCCTTTCCATCACAACGTCTTTCATTTTTTCGATTACTGTCTCTTTATAGTCAACTGTTTGTATGTTTTCCAGTGCCACCACCTTTACAGCCTCTTTTACTGCCACATTTCCCTTTAGTGCATCAGCAAAGGACGTTTTCATGGCATCATTTTCCATATTCAGCTCCTGGAACTCTTTTCTGAACTGTTCAATGTTTTCCTTAATCTGAACATTCCAAACAGCAATCTCGTCCTTCTCAGAAGAGAGCAGTGAACTAACATCTAATTCCTTTAGGTTGTCATTTAGCTGTTTGTTTTTATCTTCTTGTTTAGAAATTCTAGATTCTAGTTGACTCTTTTCCCCTTCCAGCTTCTTTATTCTTTTTTCTAGTTCCTTTCTCTCCTGCCCTTGTGCTTTATTTGCTTCCTCCAAAGATCTTATTTGTTGTCTGAGTGTTTCATTCTCCTTCATTTCTCCATCCATATTCCGAATTTTATCATCAAGGCTTATAACCATTTCCTCTAACTTCTTGATTCTCTGTTTAAGTCCCCTGATGACTACCCCTTCCCCCGACCCATGGGTGGGAGAGGCTTGGGACAGAGATGGCTTCATTTTTATGTTCTCCCTCTCACAGAATATAGAAAGAAGACGAGAAAGAGGAAAAAAAAAGAGAAAAACTTCTAATTTAGCTTCACACAGAATTTTTATATCTCCACATAAGTGCTATTTAGTGACTCAGTTTGTCTCCTTTCCGGTAACACACATCTTAACTTAAAAACTTGACCATGGTAATTTAAGTATAACAAGAAAAAGAAAAACAAAAGTCAAACCTGAAGGAAAATTCGAATTTGTGTTTGAGGTGGCACCCACCTGTTTCTGTTATATATTCTTCCTAACTGATAAACTGACTTGCTAACCAAGATATGTTATCACGGGATTAGACTTTACATTTAACTCAATATATATACAAAATAACAAAATAGTAAAAGAGAAAGCTAAAAGAAAAGCAAAAAAAATGAAGAAAATAAGACTGCTGTACTACTTGGCAACTTAACTCAGTACTGTTGACAGGTGGGTATTTGGTAATTTTTTTTTCTTTTATTATTCAATTTTTTCGTGTATCAAACTAACTAACTAGTTAATATAAATGGGAAGGATACTGATTTTAACAATATATAGAACCACAGGATCAGGTAAACGGCTTAAGAGCTTTCCCCAGTTTACACAAAAAATTAGGTAATGTGATGTGATGGCTCCACCTCTGGCAACTCTTCTAGATTTCCCTCAAGGCAGAACTGGACGGCAGCTTCTCTCTCTTCTTCACGAAAAAGTTCTCAATTTTTTTTCCTTTAATGTGAACAGTCTCGTCTTACAACAAATATAAGTTTTTGTACTCACAATACTCTGCAGGATTTCAGATTTTTGGAAATTATGGTAAAGTTTTCCACTAAGCACTTAGTCACTCGAAACAGTTAAAAATTTAAGAGGAGCAATTCCGTGTGTCACTGAACGCGCGGTGTGTGTGTGTGTGTGTGTGTGTGTGTGTGTGTGTGTGTGTGTGTGTGTGTGTGTGTGTGTGTGTGTGTGTGTGTGTGTATATGTATGTATGTATGTATTTCTTCAACAAAGAAACTCTTCATCTCCTAAGATTAGATCTATGACAATTGAAAGATACACAAAAAATGTCTGTGGAGCTCTAGCCGTACAATACTTAATCTGCAATTGCAGAATACCCTACCATTCCACTGTGCTATTAAAAAAAAAATTTGTAGGGAAAAAGCAAATGCATATTATGCAAGAGACGAGAGAACATAATCAAAGAGAAACAAAGCATATACAAAGCTCAACAGCTTTGAATTGATCTTTATATTTAATTATTAAAAAAAAAATAGCTTTTCTATCTTTTCGAATGACTGGCGTTATATGCAACATAATATGCAATGTAAATTTAGTATTTCTAATATATCTTCCATAACTAGATATACGTACTTTATAGATATTAGGGTACGTTAGATGTCAAATTAGGAACTCGAGACGAAAGATCCTACTCTGGATAATAAAGACTTCCTAATAATATATGACGCACATGGAACATTATGTACAACATATGCAGCTGCATATTGGCTAACAACAGGTAAACATATTTTTATTAGTTTAGTTGAAAGAAGATCACGAACGTGAGTGTTATTGGAAGAGTATTGGATATGAATGTACTGAGGGGAGCTAGTGGTGGAGTATCTGATCAATATTTAGTGAAAATTTGAGTGAGAGTGGGAGAAAAGTGGAGAAAGAGAAGCGAGAGAGGGAGAATGGTGCTAAAAGTGAGTGATTTGTATAAGAAAGAGAAAGACTGTTAGTATAAGGCTAGTCTGAGGAATGTGTGGAATGTAGTGAAAGAGAGTGTGAAGGAGGGAGTGGAAAAATAATGGTGCTGATTCAAGGAGGAAATTATGAAGTGTGCCGAAGCAGTGTGAGGAAGGAGACTAACTGGTGGAAGTAAAAGGAAAGGTAGTGAATGGTGGAATGTGGAGGTAAGTGCAGTAGTGGCTGAAATGAACCGGGCTTTTGAGGTATGGTTGCAGCTAGGTAATGTAGAGGCGTATGAAAGGCATTGTGCAAAGTGGAGGTTAGCGAAGTTCGTGGTGAAGGAGGCAAAGAGAGAAGCGGATGTTAGGTGGGACAGATGCTTGTCTGAGAATTTTGAGAGGAATAAAAATTTTTTTTGGAAGGAAGTGAAAAGTGTGAGGAAAGGTGAATGGGGTAGGGAGAAGAGGGTGAAAGGAGCAGATGGGGAATTGCTACTAGATGAAATAAAGGTGAGAGAGATGGGCTGAATATTTCATGAACCTGCTAAATGAGGAAGATGATAGAGAGGTAGAGATTGTGGCTGTGGGAAACGAATGGAGATTACCAATGTTAGGTGATGAGAATGATAGATATATCTACCCTGGCTGTTTCCCCCTTTAATTGGGGGATAGCCGACATAAAAAATAAAGAAAACAATAAGGAGATTACTTTGGTCTATGGGCAATGACGAGGCAGCTAATGACCTTTCAGATGGCACTGCTGGAGTGCCACAGACCATCCTCCCAGCTCTTCCACAACCAGTGTCGCTTCATAACTGCCAATTCCCCTACTGTCCCTACCACAGGGCTACCTCTGTAAGATGCAGAACCGTGGTAACAGCAGATGCCCATCAGAGCTGCGTCACAATCGCTCGCCACTCATTCCTATTCCTAGCACTCTCACTTGTTTCCCTCACATCCATCATCCTACCATTCAGGGCTCTCCTCACTCCATCCATCCACCCAAACCTAGACCTCTCTCTAGCATTTCTCCCATCAACTCTCGCATTCATCACATTTTTCAGCAGTCTTTCATCATCCATCCTTTCCACATTGCCAAACCATCTCAGAACATTCATATCTACTCTGGCTGCAAATTCTCTCCTAACATCCGTTCTTGCTCTCAACACTTCATTCCTAACCCTATACAACCAAAATACACCAATAATACTCCTCAGGCATTTCATCTCAAACACATTTAGTTCCCGTCTCTCACATACTTTCATACCCCATAACTCTGATCCATATATCATAGTTGGCACAACCACTTTCTCATACAAAACTTTCTTAACATTCATTTCCAACCCTCTATTCTTCATCACTCCTTTCAACGCACTCAACACTTTACATCCTTCATTCACTCTGTGACACACATCTGCTTCCACTCCATCATTTGCAGCTATAACCGAGCCTAAATACTTAAACTGATCAACTTCCTCAAGTGTCTCTCAATTCAACATAACATTCAATCCTGCACCATGCTCATTTCTTGTACACCTCATAGCCGTACTCTTTCCCAAATTCACTCACAACTTCCTTCTCTCACACACCATTCCAAATTCTGACACTAACTGACACAGCATCTCCTCTGAATCTGCCACCACCACAGTATAATCTGTAAACAGCAACTGATTCAGCTCCCACTACTTATCAACCTCATCTACCATTCTCAAACCTCGACCACCGACTCGCTCATTCACCTTTCTTACGACTCCATCAATATACAAATTGAACAGCCATGGTGACATCATACATCCCTGTCTCAATCCCACACTCACTGGAAATCACTCACTCATTTCATTCCCTACCCTAACACAAGCTCCACTGTCCTCATACAAACTCTACACTGCAGGCAACAGTTTACCTTTAATTCCATATAACCTCAAAACATTCCACATTGCCTATCTATCAACTCTATCATACACTTTCTGCAGATCCAAAAATGCAAAATACACATCCTTACCGTTTGCTAAATATTTCTCACATAACTGCCTAACTATAAAAATCTGATCTATACAACCTCTACCCCTCCTAAAACCACTTTGCACTTCCGTGATAGAGAAATAATAAAATAGGAGGTACATTTGGCATTGAGAGCAGTGAAAGCAGGTAAAGCACCAGGGATAGATGGGTGTCATGTTGAATACTTGTCAAAAGGTGGAGAGGCATTAGCAGAATGGATGGTTAGGTTGTTGATTGTACGTTTCAGGAAAGGGAGGGTCCCAGTTAATTGGAAGAGTGCATGTGTAGTTCCACTTCACATAGGGAAAGGAGATAAGTATGAGTGTAGTATTTTTAGAGGAATTAGTTTGTTGAGTGTAGTTTGTAAATCATATGGAAGAGTGTAAATTGAAAGAATTTGGTAGGACTAGTGTGGGTTCAGGAGAATAAGAGGCTGCATGGAACATGTGTTTCCGGTAAGACAGGTGTGTAAAAAGTTCTCAGAGAAAGGTAGGGACACATTTTGGGCTATTATGGACTTAGAGAAAATCATGACAGGGTAGATAGAGAAGGGTGTGGAGTGTGTTGCAACTGTCTGGAATAAGTGGAAGTTTGTTGAATGTGGTGGAGTTTTTACATGAATAGTAGAGTAGAGAATGTGTGAGAGTTGGGAATGGTGTGATTGATTGATTGAGGTGAATGCAGGGTTACGTCAGGGTTGTATAATGTCACCATGGTTGTTTAATGTGTATATGGATGGAGTGGTAAGTGAAGTAAATGAAAGAGTATTAGACAGAGACTGGGAACTAGTGGGTGAGGATGGAAGGTTGTGGGAGTTGAATCAGTTGCTATTTGCAGATGATACTGTATTGGTGGCTGATGCTGGGAATGAAATGAATCATTTGGTAACTGAGTTTGCTAGTGTTTGTGAAAGAAGGAAGTTGCGGGTGAATACTGGTAAAAGTAAAGTCATGAGATGCATGAGGAGTGTTAATGTTGGCACATTGAATGTAGGAGTGAATAGGGAGTTATTTGAAGAAGTTGGACTTTTAAGTATCTGGGGTTGCATGTATCAAGGAGTGGACGAGTGGATGTAGAAGTAAATCACAGAGTGAAGGAAGCAAGTATAAGTCTGTGTGGGTTGAAAAGTGTAATGAGAAATAGATATTTGGAAATGAATGCGAAGAGAAGGATATAGGAAGATATGATTGTGCCGACAGCATTGTATGGACCAAACACTTGGAATGCAAGAGAGGATAAAAGGGACAAGTTGAATGTAATGGATATGAGGTATTTGAGAAGCATGATTGGTGTATCTAGAATAGATAGAGTAAGAAATGGGGAGGTCAGGGAAAGAGCGGGTGTTGGCATGAAGCTGTCGGATAGCTTAGATCCAAGAGTATTGAGTTAGTTTGGACATATGGAAAGGATGAGTGATGAACTAATAGTGAAGAGAGTGTGGAGTGCAGAAGTGATTGGAGTTAGGTCAAGAGGGAGACCTAGAATGAGATGGATGGAGTGTAAAGGGCATTGAATGCACGTGAAATGTCAGTGGAATAGGGAAGAGTGCGTGCAAGAAATAGGAATAAGTGGAGGAAGAGCGTGCAAAGAAAATGGGCACCAAAAGGATTTCTCTCACCTGCTAGCTCAATGAACTGTGATGGATGGGTGTGAGGGGAGTTATCATGTGATGAAGCGGTTGGGGTAAACCTTGGAGGCCTACCTTGTGGATGACCCAAGCAAGATGGAAGGAGGAAAGATGTGGCAACCCTTTGTCCCAAGGAGCTGAGAGGAGTGGTTGAGGTATGTGTGGATTGTGGTGAATGCGCACTTCTAGACTCGGCCACCCCTCTTATAAAGTGGAATGAGGTATGTGCATATGCATGTATGAATGTCATTGTATGTGTTAGCGCGACAGCGCCCCA
>JAXCGZ010021703.1:0-33395 GCA_037179515.1 Halocaridina rubra | reverse complement strand
TATATATATATATATATATATATATATATATATATATATACAGTATATATATATATATATATATATATATATATATATATATATATATATATATATATATATATATATATATATATATATATATATATATATAAGATGTCAATATGATTTCATTTGACCTTAACATCTAATTCAAGGTAAAAAAAATAATTGTTATCCACTCATGTAGTCATGCAGAAGTTATAGAGGATACCCCGGTCCTTTTCATTAGAATCAGGTAAGTAATGTCAAAATTATTTCTGGTTAGGGACATATATTTTTCATATTTACTCATATGATAACGCCTTTATATAAGCAATGTAGACGCCTGTAGAACGGTTTACGATATTGTTTTCAATAGTGCACTGAGGTACTATTGGTGTATAGTTAAAGAAATATTACTTCTTCGTAGTTATTCTTTTATTAAAACAGTTATCTAGATATTTCATCATATGTTACCTTCAATTATTTAATGACAGTATTGTCATTTTTTTATTTATTGTGTATGAAATTTCATATAAGTAATAACAAAAACACATAAAACATATCATCCTGCTATCATACCGGATAAAGCAAAAGTATAGAAAATTCTAATTTATAGTTTTCACACCTTATGATCTCGGATTTTTGCTGGCCTTCAAAAGCATCTTCTGTTGCATTAAAATCATCAACTATAAATTTCCTTTGTCAGCTGACACTGTGGCAGATGAATTTAATTCTCTTCTGCTTAATTACTCCATATTCTTTAGCTGTTTTAAAGGGCGGTTTAACCGTTTGACCGTGTAAACCCCCCTTTAGAAGATTCGGTTTACTTTTATAAGCAATGTTTCTCGTATCATATCGGCAGCAAATGCTAATCCTACAGCCTGTAGGTTTTCAGTGGTTTGGAGTGTACGGAATCCATCATTTGTTCTTCTGGGTATATGTATACTTGCCCTTTGGTTCTGGCTAGTACAGTGGTAACGCGCTGGCTTCGCATTCATGAGGTCGAAAGATCGGTTCCCGTCCAAGACCGAGAGTTTAAGCTGTTTACTGGCAGGAACTGCTGTGGTTGGACACCACAGTGGGGGGTTGGGGCTTGCCCTGGCTGACGAATACCCATTGTATTGAAATGGAAATAAAGATTTATTATATTGCAGACTACTCAACCATTCTGTTCCTCATCTCTTTTTGTACCTGTTCTTCTGGTCCTTCCAGCATCCAGCGAAGCAGGATGTGCTCCTCTTGTGGAATATCGTATCTTGAGGTTAATTCTTTAATGGAGTCCATTTCTTTCTTGTCATCAGAAAAAATTTCTGTGGCGTTACAAATAATTCTATCAGTCTTGTACATGTACTCTGAATATTTAATTTCACTGAGACTTAGCTACGTCACTGAGGTATTGACAATATCCTCCTCATTGGATTCTTCAGATGAGAGAAGTGATGGTATTCTCTTATTTTTTCTATCTGACTCATTCACATAGGGTAACTAACAATATTATTTTCCTCTGACTATTCCTAGTTAGTGTAGCTGTGTCCTTTTTTTGTCTCTTCCTTGTCTCCTGGCATCTATGTATACCTTGTTTTAAGTTTATTTGTCATCAAGGTTGATCGAGTCAGATAGCTCAGTGTGACAATGAATTTGCAAGGGAAGGTCTTTTGAATGCGAATTGTCAAAATCCTGCTTCCCCGGCAGGAATTGGAATTCAGCAAGTCAAATCTGTGGGCTTCAGATGGTGAGATAGCCTTATTGAGTGTGGCTAAAATGTTGGATAATGAGAAATTTCTGCAGTTTTCTCTACTGATTTTCCAGCTTTATCTGTTTAAAGTAAAAAAAAGCTGCTGTCCATCATCTTTCTCAGAGAAAAAGAAATACTGCCTGTCAAGAGGCCAGTTGCTGATATTGCAAAGGAAGATGATGGAGATGATAATGTCAAGTCAAATATATGAGTTTCCTCTTCTACCTATTTTTCTGCACAGTGTAGGTACCTGTGGTAATGACATATTGCATGCGGTCTCCAGCTCACTGTAGGTGCATCTCGTATGTAGTTTTCTTGTATGTAGTTTCTTTTTTACCTTATTTACATTTTGCATTCATTATTAAAAAAAAAATCTGAATGATTTCATATATTCCATCTTTTAGGCTAGCTACTTCTTTCACAGATCTTAATATTTTTTTTTCGTATGTTACTCTACCATGTAGTAGGTTGGTCCATGGCATCAACCGCCCGTTGCGATACTACAGCTGAAGAGTCTTGTGGATCTAAGTAAGACTGTCCAGGACAGTTCGATGTTAAGTCTTCCTACAGTTACGGTTCTCTTTCTATGCCTACATTAACACCGATATTCGTTACTCGTCTTATTATCCCTTCACACCTAACAAGTCACAATACTCCCCATCTCTGTTTCTCTCTATTTTTTCTTTGCGCCCAGTCCCGACGAGGGTAGATTTGTTTTTATTTTTTTAATATTTTGGCCCGTCCTGGTGTCACAGTTATAAAAAAAATAAACAGCAACTTAGATTAAGAACAAAAAATCCTTTGCTAGCAGTATCAATTTGACATGGAATACACTTCTTCCAGTCTGTATTGTCCATAGCTAAAGGAGGGTATACACGGTCAAACGGTTCGTCGAACGCGGTTCGACAGACAAGTGATGTTTGAACGTGTGAACGGGGTATTTTGTTGTCGAACACGTTTGACAAACGTGTTCGACAACCAGATACCCCGTTCACACGTTCGATCATCACTTCAAACAGTTGTCTGTCGAACCGCGTTCGACGAACCGTTTGACCGTGTAAACCCCCCTTAAGATCACAATCTGCTTACTGGCAGCTTACTCATGACCTACTAATTTCCTTAAAGGGTGAAATGAGAGAACCTAATCATTACAGGACATATCTGGAAACAAAACTACATAATAAGATGTCATTTCATCATGATATTCTTACACTGTGCTATGCAACCTGATAATTAGAAACTCATCAAATTGGGTTTATCATCATGGTAAATGTGACATTCATGACCCTAAAAACTGGGGAAGATTGGGTTAACCTTATTAAATTGGTCGATTAGATGTATATTTATGAATATAAAAGTAAAACGTATGTCGGCAATCTTGGAAATTCACTCTGGTGGATATAGGAAATTGCGATAAAATGGACATTAGTTTTCACAATCCTTATTACAAAAATATATTCCTTATTAATTATGAATTCCAAAAATCCATAAATTGCTACTTAGAATACATAGTGAACATGACAAACAAACAAACAAACAAACAAACATTTATTTCCATTTTGTACAATGGTTATGACGTTAAACGTAGACATCAAACAAAATACCTTACTCTAAGAAATAATAATTTAATCTTCCTTATATGTATATAAAATTCTATTTAACGGAAATACAATATTTTCAATGTTTTTTTTTCTATGTATTATGCAGTACCTGAGTGTATTTGATGGCCAAGTTCGTTTGAACAAAAGCTTCCTCAAAATTCTAGATCATCTTTTTGTACTGTATACGTATGTATACAATAATACATAATAACCTTGACTCGTACAGTCATCGATATAATGAATCGGCCTTTGTTCATTCTTGAAAGGGCAGTAATACATACATATATATATATATATATATATATATATATATATATATATATATATATATATATATATATATATATATATATATATATATATATATATATATATATATATATATATATTATATATATATATATATATATTATATTATATATATGTATATATATATATATATATATATATATATATATATATATATATATATATATATATATATATATATATATATATATATATATATATATATATATAGTGTTTCTTCAAGACCTGTGCACATTTTGCAGTTTTTTTCTGATTTTTTTTTTATATAAGAATTCTTTTATGATTGTGACACCAGGACGGGCAAAAAAAAAAAAAAAAAAACAGCCCTCATCGGGCCTGGGCACGAAAATTACATATAGTAAAGATAATCCACGATATGTGGAAATATTAAAATTTCCAGCATTTTCATATTAAGAGATTCCCTTCCTTCAACTCATATATATATATATATATATATATATATATATATATATATATATATATATATATATATATATATATATATATATATATATATATATATATATCAAATGAACACATTAACATACGTAAAAAATAATCTTCCTTTACCTCTAGCCGGGACTCGAGCCTAAGACACATAATTATTGTGCCAAGGCGCTACTAACTCCTCTGAAAGTCTAAAACATGAAACAAACCTCACAACTAACTGCTGTGCTAGAGAATGAACACATTCTTTCTGAATGCTATTTGTTCCTATTACAGCTTCTCCCCAATCTCACTCGTGGCTTCATTGTTGCATTTAATTCAAATCCCATGCTATTTAGACCCCAATAATAATCAAATAAGCACATTAACATAGTGAAAACAGGAATCATACTTTACTACTGACCAAGACTCGAACCTAAGTCTCATGATAAGTGTTCAGGTTCAGGTTGAGTAGCAATGCCTTTACAACGGCGTTTCTCCTTAAAATGCGTTTTTATCGTGTTGGCCTTTTGGTTTCTCTCTATAAAATGTCCTTTGTTTTTCTCTTTTGTCTATTTCAAACAGTATTTGTCCTGTTAGGTTTATTTCGTCCTGAATATATGTGAAAACACATATTCAGAACTCTTGGAGCAAGAATTCTTTGACTTTCAATTCGTTGCAACCTGTACACCACCAACAAAAAAAAAACAAACAAAGGAAATGTTTCAGGTCTTCTTCTATCGCACTTTCGCACATTAAACACTTTGTATCATCGCTCTTGTGTCTATTTTTATCTTTCATTTGTAAATTTTTTGTTCTTGGTTTGTAAAATAAAATAAAGCAACTAATGCTGATCTATTATCAAATAGCTTTTTTTCACTTTTCATGGACTCCTTTATTCCCCTTTTTGCCAAGTAATTTCTCTTTCGTAATTATGATCATCATTTAGCATAATCAAATTGTAATCAGTCATCCAGTCCAGTATAATTTTGTCAGTTATCATTTATATTTTGTTTTCCTTGAAATCCTACGTGGCCAGAATTACTCATAATTATTTTCTTCATTTTATTGTGTAATGAACTCTTCTACTTTTTTTTTCCCCTAAATTATTATTCCTTTCTTTGTTAAAATTAACCTCCACTGAAAATGGACCAAAACACTAGAGAAAATTTCTCTAGAAATTTGTCCACTAAAAATAAAACATCTTTCATTTTACTTTTACACTTTTGTAAAATTTGCTGTTTTTTTTTTTTCTAAATACACACAAGTTACCTCCTCCGTTGTTAGTCTTTTAAATCTCTCATTCTTTCAATTACCATGATATCTTAACTTATCTTTACCTTGCTTATAATATTTACATCTAACAATTCTAATTCAGTCATATTACATTTGGCAAATACTTGTACACACATTAACTTGAAACTAATTTCTGTCTCCTTCATCCTTTTATATATATATATATATATATATATATATATATATATATATATATATATATATATATATATATATATATATATATATATATATATATATTTGTAACTAGTCACGTAGGCCTACTAAGCTCTTGGCCTTGTCTATTAAGATGAATTATTTTTCCTTTAGGCCTACTAAGCTCTTGGCCTTGTCTATTAAGATGAATTATTTTTCCTTTATTTTTCAGTGACCTCCTTCATTCCTTTTCCTCTTAAATTCTTCTCTAAGGATTTTGTTTTCTTCTCTTTTTTTCTTGTTAAAGCCAGATAAATTATTATCTTTTTAATTTCATTATCAATATTATTTCTAGATTTTTTTTTCTTTTTGTGATAATTTTCCATTTCCTTCTTTCTTCTGTTAACTGTACAAGGGTAGGTCTAGTTTTCCCTTTCCCTTTCTCCTAATATTATGACTTTATATTTAAGTCCTCTACTGCTATCCTATACTCTCTGGAAGATTTCTTGACAATGCTTCATATCGTCTTCTTGTTTCTCACTGACCGATTCTTTCTGAGATTCTATAACATTTTCCCTCCTTTCCTTGTCCTCATTTTCCTTTATTCTGTCCATAGTTTCCTCGGCTGCTCTGTTGATTAATACAGTATATTAGTGTGCCAAGGCGCTACTGAGTACACAACTGAAGGTCTAAAAAAGAAGCAAACCTCACAACTAAGTGCTGTGCTAGGGAGTGAACGCATTCTTTCTGGATGCCTTTTTGTTCATATTACAGCTTGTTCCCAACCTCCCTCGTGGCTTATAAGTTTAAGGAGGCTGTTATGTATTTAAGCAGTTACGTATTTTGTCAAAGATATTCTCCATTTAAAATTACCGCTATTTACAAGCAAATTGATAATATAGGATGTAATTCCTTTATATTTGATTCCGTATAAAGTACTTATGGTTTTGATCCCTCCAAGTAGATTTTCATTTGTTCTTGTAAATCCATTAGTCGTAAGTTTATGTAACATATTATTAATCTTTTTTCTACGTAATAAACCCTGTTGAGGAAGGAGTGTTTTATATACATCTCATTAATCCCAGGTCATCTGTGACGAAAATGGGATATGTGATATAATAGCAACATTCATATATATACTGGCCTACACTCGGCAACATAAAAGATATCTACAAGATTATTATTATTATTATTATTATTATTATTATTAGGATGGGATAGGATAGGAGGGGAAAAAGGGGGAGGGAATTAAGGGTATAAGGGAATTGGAGGGAAAAGCACGAAAATTAAATAAAGTAAGAGATAAAAAAGAGAGGGGCAGACCCTCGTGCTAAGTTTTGATCTGAAATTCTGATTCTATTTTTATGATTATTATCATTTTTGCAGGTAAGAAATACATTAGAGGCGGTACAATAATTTCCAACTGAAAGAGTACGTTCTGTTGTTGCCAGATCTACAGATTAATCTGAAATCTACAGATTTTTTAGCATGTCTCAGATTTTCTGATTTTTCCTCTAAAATGAGCGAAATCTACAGATTTTTTATTCCTTGCTATTCATAATCCCAAAAATAGACTAAATATTGAAAAATGTGTCAGAAATCAAACTAGTTGTTATGGTTTTCATGTTTAAAGCGTATGTTATAGGTAGCCTACTCTACTCTAAGTATATATAAGAATCATTGCCTTGGGAGGCGACAGCTACAATAAGTAGCAAGCAGTTTTCCTCCTCGTGTTACATGGAAGTAAGGTCTGAAATTTAAAAAAAAAAAATGCACACATCAATAGACAAGAGCTGGGCCATTAGTGCATAACGATTATGAACGAACGAAACAAATTTTTAAACATGTATGCATCCTGTTTATTCTTGTATGTAAGGCAGTCTGGTGAAGATGTAATTTCAGAGAAGAGCAATCATTGTGATATATCTTTATGTCTGTGATGAGTCTCGTTCTGTCTGCACATTTATTTTAATACAATACGTGTGAATGCATGTGTGAAGATAATCCTATTCCTAGTATATCTGGCTTTGTTATTTCAATTATAAAAAAATGTTCTAGCACTCAAGACACTCAGACCGAGTCTAGTAAAATAGCTGAAAGTAAAAGTTTAGTGGAAGAAGGTAAGATTAGTGCTTTTAAAGCAATTAGGTCACACAAAACTCCAAATGCAAAATTAAAGTCTTGATATTAAGACACTAAATTAAATGATAAGCCAGCAGTTTGCTGTTGAAGTGAACACGAATTTTCTCCTAATGACATGTTGATCTTTAGTCTCACATGTTTATGACAAGGCTACTGCAATCATTATCATGGATTCTGCTGAGATTTTACTACTATCCTATTTTTGCTGAACTGTCAGTTGTTCATTGTTCGTAAAACAGAAAATATGATAGCAATATTCGGACGTTTTTTTCCTCTAAACCAGTTTTTTGCTCTAAGCCAGAAGTGTTTTTTTTTTTATATATATATCTAAACCAGTGAAATGTGTAGGATTAAATGACAGCGAATGATTGCAATGGTTGTTATCTGCTGCATGCAGATAATAACCATTGCGATCATTCAGACTTGTGTTCCTTGATTGACTTTTTTTAACAAACATTTTTATTTCCAGTAAATTGTGGTAATTCAGTCTTCATTAGTTTTTTGTTTGACGGTGCTACTTGAAAATGTAGATATACTTAGCTCTCTCTCTCTCCTCTCTCTCTCTCTCTCTCTCTCTCTCTCTCTCTCTCTCTCTCTCTCTCTCTCCAAAGTTTCGGTATTTTGGCTGACATGAAAGGGCTCGAATTTGTTTTTTTTTTTTTGCTCTTTTCTTTTTTTAGTTGTGCAAGTGGGCTATGATGATAAAGAAGGGGAGAAGACAAGGGCTGAAAAACCTAGTGGTACAGTGAAAAAGAAAGGATATACCCAGAAATACTGCCCGTCATACGAGGAGGATCCTTTGTTTAAAAATTGGTTCAAACCAAGCTCAAAGGGGGATGAATATGCTTATTGTACCTCTTGTGACTGTCATCTGGAGTTAACAGTAGGGAAAACTGACTTGAAAAAACACTATGGAAAACAGAAGCATATTGATAATGCAAAGGCCATGCAATTTCAGAGTAAAGTTACAAACTTAGGATTTTCAAAGTTCAATGATGATGTTTTAAGGGTGAACTAAGATTGGCTGCAGCTATAGCAGAACATGACTTACCATTGGCTTTTGCAGATCATTTACCAAAATTGATAAAGGCTGTTTGTAGTGACTCTAAAATTGCAGAGAAAATAACATTAGGCCATACAAAAGCAACTGCAATAATTAATAATGTTACTGGGGAGGAAAATCATTCTCATCTTATTGAACATTTACGAGAAAAAAAAAAATTCCTTAATTGTAGACGAGTCAACAGACAAAGGTTGTGTTAAACATCTGTATTTGCTAGCTCGGGTACTATTAGAGGATACTGTTAGCGATGCTTTCCTTGGCCTAATGCCTCTCAAAGATGCAACTGCTGATTTATGAGTGTGACACCGGGACAGGCAGGAACTTCCCTTATCAATAAGGCCCGGGGCACGAAAAAATACCGAGACGAAGGGAAAGAAAAAAGTTAAGGACAAGACAGAGATGAGGTAATGTCACACAAAGGAAAACGAACGACAGACAGAAAAAACATTCAAAGCACAGAGGACCCAGAGATATATAAGACTAGGCTCTGAGATGACGATAGATCTGCTTTTTGAAGACTGAAACGTCATAAGAATTAGGAAAGACAGAAGGAGGAAGAGAGTTCCAGAGTCAGATGGGAAGAAGAAGTCGCTGCACCAACCAATCCGCGAGCTACAAAGCTTCACACAATACCTGGGAGATGAGGCCGCATGGCGAGTGTTAAACGGCCTCGGCAGTGGGGGAAGGATGCAACTCACCAACTCATCAGAGCAGCAATGGAAATAGTAGTGCTAGAAAAGAGAAAGGGAAGATACCTTACGGCGAAGAGAGAGAATCCAGATTAGAAGTAAGAGAAGGATCATTAATGAGTCTGACTGCCTTAGATTCAGCCTTATCAAAAAGATAAGTATAAGAAGAAGCACCCCAGATGTGTGAGCAGTATTCTAAGCAGGGAGGTATATGACCTTAATACATTTTACGTAACCGCAAAGAGGAAAAGTAATGATGGAAGGGAAACAAAACTTCCAATTTTTTGGATGAAGATTTAGAAATTTGGATTATGTGATTCCTCCAAGACAAGTTAGAGGCTATATGGATTCCTAATTTGTTGATAGAGTTAAGAGGATAAATTTCGTTAGTTTCGAAGACAATAGGGTTATCAGGAGGAGAAGAAGATAAAGAGATAGCCAGAAACTGTCTTGGAGGCATTGAATTTAACTAAATTTTGAGTGCCCCACTCAGATACTCTCTGTAAATCAGAGTTAAGAGTAGAAGAAAGAGTAATACGAGACTGATTACGATTAACAGATGAAGGTTGTGAAGAAAAGGCAGAGGAAAAGTGAAGGGTAGAATTATAAGCAAAGGCATGAAGAAGAGAGGAAGATGGGGATGGTAGATCATTGATGAAGAGAAGGAACAGAGCCCTGTGGAACACCACTGGTAACAGAGAAAGGGCTAGATGTCGCACCATCAACAATGACAGATATAAAACGGTCAGTAAGAAAACTGGAAATCAGAGAGCAGAAAGAAGGTGTAAAGCCATAGGCAGGAAGTTTGGCCAACAGAGCCTTGTGCCAGACTCTGTCAAAAGCCTTAGAGATATCAAGGGCGACGACAAAGGATTCCCCATAGTTCATCAGAGATGATGACCAAACATGAGTAAGATAGGACAGGAGATCACCAGTGGATCTTGCCTTGTGGAAGCCGTACTGGTGATCTGAGATAAGTGAGTTAGATTCAAGCCATTTCAAGAAGTGAGGATTGAGCAAAGCTTCAAAAACTTAGCAATAGAGGAGGTTAGGACAATAGGTCGGTAGTGTGAAGGACTAGAGTAGTCACCCTTCTTAGGAATGCTTCCAAGATGAAGGATAGATACTGGTTGACAGAATGAGGTGAAAAAGACAACAAAGCACAGGAGCCAGTTCATCTGCAAACTCCTTGAGGAACCTTGCAGGGACACCATCAGGACCAGATGCCTCGTTCGTCTTTAGCGAGCAAAGAGCCTTATGAACTTAGTGTGAAGAGAGGACAAGGGAGAGCATAGAGTTAGAGAGGGGTAAAGATTGAGGAACAGGTGCGCTGGAATCGTTTATAGAAGAGTTGGAAGCTTTTTCAATAAGCATGGTATTCCTTATAAACATAATATGCTAGGTTTTGCTGCAGATAGGGCAAACTCGATGTTAGGAGCACACTATTCCTTGTCATCACTACTGAAGAAAGACATACCACATTTATTTGTGATTAAGTGTATTTGTCATTCCTTGGCTGTGTGCATCTTATGCTTGTTTTAAATTACCTAGCTCTTTAGAGGACCTAGCTAATGACATTTATAGTTACTTCCACTGCAGCCCTAAGTGCATGTTACATCCATCACAAACTATGTGCCTCTCTCTGCATATGGTTGTGGCCAGACTGCTTGAACAATACAATGCACTGAAACTTTACTAATGCTGTCCTGGTTGATAAACTTACGAGTCCAGATATCATTTCAGAGACTAAGTAACCCCATTACTAAACTGTATCTGTTTTTTTTTTTTTTGTCTTGCCTATTTTTAATATTCTGAATAAACAATTGCAGTCTGAGTCACCACAAATACACATTTTTTAAAGTTCAGTTGCTTCAGCTCTAAAAGCCATTTTAGAATGCTATCTCAGAGAAAGTTATGTTGGTAAAACTCCACTGAGGCACATAAAGATCAGAGACTATAGTAATTTCAAACCTCTGAAAGAAATGTATCTTGATATCAAAGTAGGGATTGAGATAAGAAATGAAATTCTGTATGATGCAGAACTCAGACACTTTAGGCAAAATTGCTTAGAGTTTTTTATGCAAGCTGCCTCACAGATTTACGAAAGGTTTCCTTTTAATTCATCAGCAATGGTATCTTTGGAGGTTTTAAGTCCAAAAATAGTTATGGATCGAGGAATACCATCTTTGGTAGATCTGATGACTTCATTTGGCCATTCAATAGAATTAGATGTTCAGAACATAGACACAGAATGGAGGTTACTTGCTAGTTTCTTATGCACTCTTGATGTTAATCCGGATATGTCACCTGAACTTTTTTGGAGCAAAGTAGGTTCTCTTAGGCAAATGGACAATATCTTGATGTTTACAAATCTTTCGAAGTTCATGCAATCACTGCTTGTTTACCACACTCAAGTCCTACTGTCGAGAGAGTTTTTTCTGCCATAAACAGAATGAAAACTAAAACCAAAAATAGATTGTCTACTGAAACCTTAACAGGCTTGCTTTATACTAAGCAATTAATCAAAGGAAAATCATGCTTTGATTTTACTGTAACAAAGCCATTGCTAAAGAGAGTAGGGGCTGGAAGTATATATGGTCAGAAAAAGTAGAATATGCATTTGCAATATATTTGTATTCATGGAGAATTTTTTTTTTCAGTTTTGTATTCCATATCAATTACAATTAGAATAATACAAATATACAGAAAAATTAATATAATTTTCAGTCCACTGTTTCATTTATATATATAAATTTTATTTTTGGTTTTCACTATGAGTATGATCATTACTTGAAGTCTGAAGAATATAATCGTTTGGTTGAAGAATATTTTGTGATATATAATTTTCTCTTGATTATACTGTTTAAACTTATTATCATGAATACCTTTCTGCTTATAATTTTCAGTCATCCATCCTGTTAGGAAATACTAAAAAAAAATCAAAATTGAAATGGTTAACCTGTGATATATTTGTTTCTATATCGACAAATACGATACTATATATACAAATGTTGAAAGATAGTGATGATGCTTTAAGTTTTGTTGTCTTTAGATTTCTTAAATCCATGGAAATTGAGTCTGAATGTAGAAGTTTTATAAATCATGCACTGCAAACGCTACAGAATTTTCTACAGATTATATTTTGGTAAGTACAGATTTCTGCAGATTTTTTCATGCACATTTACAGATTTAAAAAAAAAAGATCTGGCAACACTGACACTGACACTTGGTCCGATGACGAAGTCGATGAGTTTATTCAGAAATGTGTGAGACACTGAGGTGGAAGTGTGTATTCCATCTTACAACTTTTCTATGGTTGCTATTTTGGCTCCTCATGGATATTATCAAGAGATTGCTGATTATTCTTCTCCTGTACATTCTACTGGTTCTACTCCTCTTGGCAAGAGTGGTGTTTGAGCTTTTGCCTATTTATATCATCATTGTTGTCAGAGAAATTTTAACGGCCTTCCATGAAATTTTTATGATAATTTCGTCAAAGACCAAGGGCAGTGAGTGGACTTGGTTTTCGTATATTTTATTAAATTTATATACATAGTTAATTTTTTTCTAATACTTTATTAAGCATATTTATACAGCTTAGACCAGCTAGTCCTAAGTCTTCATATCCTGTATTTTTATTGTTCGTGTATGAGTTAAAATAATCCACTAATAATAATAATAATAATAATAATAATAATAATAATAATAATAATAATAATAATAATAATAATAATAATAAAAATATGATGCTCAAAACCTTACCATTTATTGTTGACATCAAATATTAGTCATATGTATGAACAAAATTGGGAATATTGAGAAGCGATCGAGAGCGTGCGGGTATCCCCCCCCCCGCACAAATACACACACACACAGCATAGTTTGCAAAGTTATGGAGAAACTACTAAGGAAACATATCTCTCTTCACTTGGAATCCTTCAACTTTTTGTCAGTGAGGCAACATGGCTTCAGAGAAGGTAGATCAACAGTAACAAACTTAATAGAATTTTATGATGAGGTAAGCCAAATCTTACAGGAAAGAGAGGGCTGGGCAGATTGCATATTCCTAGACTTCCAGAAAGCGTTTGACACTGTTCCACATGGGAGACTTATTAGGAAGCTGCAAGCAATGGCTAGAATAGGTGGAAATGTTTTGGAATGGATAAAAACTTACTTAGAAGGAAGGAAACAGAGGGTTAGAGTAAGACACTCAGTGTCTGAATGGAGAAGAGTTAGTAGTGGAGTTCCACAGGGTTCAGTTTTAGGGCCACTTTTGTTCCTTGTATATGTAAATGACCTACCAGAGTCTGTAAATTCATTCATGAATATGTTTGCAGATGATGCAAAGATTGTGAAGAAAGTAAAAAACGAGAACAATGGTAGAGAACTTCAGGAGGATCTAAATAATCTGCATGAGTGGTCAGAAAAGTGGCTAATGAAATTCAATACTTCAAAATGTAAGGTAATGAGAATGGGTACAAGTGCAAGAAGGCCCAAGCTTGACTACTCGGTGGCTGGAGTACAACTTCAAGAGGCAGAAAATGAGAGAGATCTAGGAGTAAACATACTGGCAGATTTGTCTCCAGAAATACATATAAATGGCATAGTAAGGGCAGCATATGCATTCTTATCAAATGTAAGGGTAGCCTTCAAGCACATGGACAAGGAAATGTTCAGAAATATTTATGTAACCTATGTGAGGCCAAAACTCGAATATGCAGCCCCATTTTGGAATCCGCACTTGAAAAAGCACATAGCTAAGCTTGAAAAAGTTCAAAGACATGCCACGAAACTGTTGCCAGAAATACGCAATCTCAGTTATGATGAGAGGCTGAGGGAATTAGACTTACCATCACTCGAAGCTAGAAGAGTGAGGGGGGATATGGTGACAGTCTTTAAAGTCCTTCATGGTTATGATAGAGTGGATAGGGATCGATATTTTGATATGGCTGGCTCTAGAACTAGAGGTCATAGTTTGAAGCTTCGTAAGAAAACTTCTTTGCAGGATGTAAGGAAATAGTTTTTCAGTGCAAGAGTAGTTGATAATTGGAATTGGCTAAGCGAGGAGGTAGTTAATGCTATCTCAATCCATAGTTTTAAGGACAGGTATGATAAGTATCACTAAGTCTAAAATGGAACCGATCAGGAGACGGGAAGATACGAGCTTTGGGCTCTTTCCCGTAAACACAATTAGGTAATCACAATTAGGTAATCACAATAAATAACTTCTCATAGGAAAGTTAAATAACTTGAGGTATAAACTGTTGTTTAATTTAATTAGCCTTGAAATGGGGATATTTGATCACATATTTACGATGAAAAATCTATATAATTTATTTTAGAATTTATATCTAAATAAAATGTTGATAAATGATTGTATTTTAGGTATATAATATGAAATAAAAATTAAATGTAAGAAATAGGCGCGCGTTTTTTGTCAAAATTTTGGCGCACTTTTTCGTCATCAGAGTGAGAAAATATTATTGGCAAATATTTTTCCAGCAGTTTATGGTGATAATTACTTGCCAGTTTTATATATTAAGTTCTACACTGTTTTTGTAATCAACGTACATTAATATGTTGTAATAAGCTAATTTATAGTTTACACAAAGAGGTAAATAATAAATAATTTTGCCAATAAGATTAGTAGTAACTCGTGTCGAGGCAGCAAGGCCGAAATTCACTTAAATTTTGCTGTTGTTGTCATCAACGTAAATAGTGAAAGTTGAAAACTCTTAGTCAGCGATTTTTCATTATAGCTACATTAGTACATAACTATTCCTCGGAGGTGCATTGATAGGTAGGGGTGAATTAGAATAACATTTTGTTGACATTGTTGTCATATTAAGGAAATGTAAGATTAATATCTGTGTTGGAATGTGATTTCTCCGTAACCATAACAGAAGGTATCCATAACAGAAGGTGTCTTGTAACGTGGCAGTTGGGCATATAATTCGGTGTGCTTAAAACGCGTCTTCAGTGTGTAACTCATTTTTGATGTGTACTGGGAAGTTATTTAGTTAATACAATTGAATTAACGGTGGATTTTGTCCGGTAGGTATTAATGGTAAATAAAATGGACTTAATTGGTGACAATTTATGAACTGTTGGAAGGCATGAGCAAGCAGATGACGGTTAAGATTTTGTTTTAAGAACATAAGAACATAAGAATAGAGGACACTGCAACATGCCTACTGGCACACACGAGGCAGCTCCATTTTTGAATTGTATTTTCAGCATGTCTAACCTATTCTATTCTACTCTACTTATTTATTCTGTTTTTCTTTTTATGATTTTTCTAATAAGCACTAACCTATTCATACCCACCCTACCTCTGTCATATGTCTATCTAATCTACATTTGAAGGTGTCTAAGGTATTGGCATTTACTATCCTACTAGGAAGCTTGTTCCATGCATCAGCTACTCTATTACCAAACCAATTTTTACCAATTTCCCTTCTGAACCTAAATTTATCAAGCTTAAATCCATTATTACGAGTTCTGGTTTGATCATGAATTTTTAAAACTTTATTAATATCTCCCTTGTTAATCCCTTTAAACCATTTATACACTTCAATCATATCCCCCCTAACTCTTCGCCTCTCTAGAGAATGTAGATTAAGTTTTTTTAATCTGTCCTCATATGGTAGATTTCTGATATTGTGTATCATCTTGGTCATTCTTCGTTGCACTCTCTCCAAGGATTCAATTTCCATTCTATAATAGGGTGACCAGAATTGCACAGCATAATCTAAATGGGGCCTAACTAATGCAAGATAGAGCTGCAAAATAACTTTTTCCGTCCTATTGCTGACGCTTCTTGAGATAAATCCTAAAATTCTGTTTGCTTTATTTCTGACTGCTGTGCATTGCTCTCTTGGCTTAAGACTACTACTCACAAGAACTCCCAAATCCCTTTCACACTGAGAACTCATGATTTCATGGTTATTTAGCTTATAACTAGTATTGTCTTTTATAGTACCCATTTTAACTACTTTACATTTTTCAACATTAAATTCCATTTGCCATTTGTCCGACCATTCAGATAATCTATTTAGATATTCCTGTAAAGCATGAATGTCTTCTTTTCCATTTATAGTTCTACCTATTTTAGTGTCGTCTGCGAATTTACTTAGGTTACTACTGATATCCGAATCCAGATCATTTAGATATACGATGAATAATAGAGGACCCAGTACCGAGCCTTGTGGTACCCCGCTTGTAACCGAGCCCCACTCTGATTTCTCTCCATTTATGCAAACCCTCTGTTTTCTGTCTTTTAACCATTGTTTGATCCATCTGAGCACAGCTCCTCCTATACCATGAGCTTCCAGCTTTTTAACTAATCTTGTGTGAGGAACTCTATCAAAAGCTTTGCTAAAATCTAGATATATTGTATCATATTCTTTGCCACAATCTACTGCCTCGTAAACTTCTGAATAAAAAGACAGTAAGTTTGTTATACACCACCACATAACTCGTATTTGATACTTCGTCAAATAGTAATAATTTGACATGTATGTGTAAAACTCACGTCAGCCACTCCAGGAAAACTTTGACTTAAATGAATATCATTCAGATAAACCGATGGCTAATGTTAATAACGGTAAATTTGCGTGGCTCACTTGAGAATGAATGGTTTCCATGGTCTTTCCAATACACAACATCCCGCAGTGATACCCAAGTTTTCATCAAAACTATTTTTGTGATATTCAAGTAATTTTACTGTAATGCATTGTCAAGCATGGGAAAAAAGAATCTAAGTTAGAACTTGGTAATGTTTTGGGTATGCAGTGGTCTGATCAGTGATTGTATTGCTAGACCAAGGTGAGGCTTTAGTATAACCTAATGAAAACGGTTAAAAGCAAAGTGAAATATAGCATTATTGCACTAAAACACTAGGTTTAGTCAGAATGTAAGCAATTATTATTAGTTCTTCATTAGTGGTGGGAAGTCTGTTCCATTTTAATAACCATTCTTTGAACATTCTTTCCCCAATCCAAAGCTTTTTATATAGAGTAATATTGTCGTTTTCCCAAACTATCTCTTGGTGAGAATACGATATTAAATTTCTATTGCTTGGTTGCTTTCTTGCTGCACACGATGTCTTCATAAAACACGTAGTTTTTGACTAGTGTGATTTTCCAGCGTAGTAAATACTATTGTATCAATGTATGTTTTAACCAGATACCATGTTCAGCATTACACTTGCAGTTAAAAGAACTAGGCTGTTCCATTTTTTATGAACAACTAATTGATTTTCCAAGATGCTAATCTATTTACAAATTAAGTATCATCTGCTTGATTACTTTGCAAGCTTGGATGTTAACTATTGGTTAAAATGGTTGATGTCACTGTTTCATCTATTTGGATTAGGTGAATCTTATGGCTGTTGGATTAATTATAATGTTATTAGAAATCTCCTTTTGTGAGAGTGCATATTGTGCAATGTGCATCATTTGATTTGCCCACATCAGGTTCAATTTTAAATACTGTACTACAGTGTAGCTTTTTCTTCAGTAATCTTGGAATTTAATATGTATAGTAATATTGATCTTTGATGCGTGTTACAATTTTGGCTTTTAATATTTGTGCACGTCGTTGTGTCAATTTGTGATATTGTATGCGTCAAAGTTAGTCCCCGCGTGGGATCGAACACGTGTTAGTCAGGTTTGTCACTTTCCAATATTATATGCGTCAAAGTTAGTCCCAGCACGAGATCGAACATGTGTTAGTCAGGTTTGTCACTTTCTGATTCGCGCGCTCTACTATTAAGCTGCTGCGGCTCTCATAAATTTGTGATATATACATTACCTTCTGTGATCTTTTCAATTATCTGGTGACCAATCATCTTGCTACAGTCTTAAACCTAACACTTCACATGTGTATATTGCTCTACACTCTAGCACTTAATACCTCCTTATATAAAAGTGTTAAGGAAAACTACAAACCAATTACTGTACTGAAAGTGTACTTTAATATTTAAGTAAGTACGTATCTTCTGTTCTCTTAGACAAAATATTTAAATAACTTTTAAGTTAAATATGGCGTACAAGTATTTTGAGTGGTCAGTTCAATATTGAAGCAAATATTACTTACGACAAGAGAGGTTTTTTGTTAATGAAGTTCATCGGGGTGCTAAGTGATGTATTACAACAATTGCTCATGATAATCCGAGCTCCTTTTTGAAGCCACCTATTTTTATAATGTAAATAAGTAGATTTATTTGTTTCCTCTTGAATAACCACCCTGTGTAACACATATTTTTTAATTATAGTGATATTGAAATATAATCTGCTTCATACTTAGCATGTTTTATGATAATAGCTAATATGTTCAGTCATGTAGTTTTAATTTTCAAGTGAGAAAATGACCATATGAACTTAGAATGTGGCTCATAGTACTAATCTTAAAGAAGTAATGCTTGTAGTTGCATAAATATCCCAACTTTTCTACCATTTTTAAGTATGTTGTCTTCATCATCATATATGCCTTCTATTTCAAATAGGATCATAAAATCAAGGTGAACTTCTATATCAGAACTTAGCATTATCACCCTTATGAAAAACAAACAAAACAAACAAACAAACTTTATTTCCATTTCAATACAATGGGTATTCATCAGCAAGGGCAAGCCCCAACCCCCCGCTGTGGTGTCCAACCACAGCAGTTCCTGCCAGTAAACAGCTTAAACTCTCGGTCTTGGACGGGAACCGATCTTTCGACCTCGTGAATGCGAAGCCAACGCGTTACCACTGTACTAGCCAGCAGGACATTTAGAAATACTGTATATTAAATTTATTTTAAGTTACATGTATAACGTTCACAAAACATGCATAAAGTCCTTGACTTTCAACAATTTAGCCTTACACCGAACATTCCATGAGTGTTTAACATAGGTATATTTTTCAAGTTGTTAGCGAGAGTGATGAAATGGGGAAAATATGGAAATTACATAAGCTGTAGTGTGTATGGATTATGCAGTGTGTATTATTAAATATTATTAAAGTATGTGTGGGCTGGATATTTAAACTCAGTTCACTGTATAATCCAATATGCTCTACATTTGTAGGCCTATACTGTAGTTCAGTATTTTATGTACTTTGAGTAAAACTCTCATCGGAGCATATCCAGTCAGAAAACATGCTTCTCTCATCATTCTTATCATCATTCATATCTAATAATGTATTACATTTATTTTTTCTCTTAGAGAAAATGACTAATTCTACGGTTTGCCTGACCGACAACGGAGTTCTCGGTTTATATGACTGTGATCGGAAAACAGACATTAATATGCAGGTAAAGACTTTTATCAGGTTTACAACTTAGTTATTTCATTAGAATAGCTAATATTATCAGAATATCAGTGTGTCTTGCCAGAACAGTTGTCATTAATTTTTTCGGTCAAAATTCACATATTGTATGCTCAATAATGTCAGCACTTTATATATGATCTATATTCAGTCACATGCTTACTTCAGATTATGCTTAGATTACTGTAAGGTACTTAAATTTACCTAATACAAATTGTATTTATGTAAAAATAATACAGTATTTGCTATGATATTTTTTAAAAGTGAAAATTGCTCAAAATGTTTTTGAATGTTTTCTGAACCCCCATGTTCAAAATCACACTTTATGAAATTGGTGAAAATGTAGAATAACGGCATTTACACTGTAGATTAATCACATTTAAAGAAAGCATACACCTATGGAGCACTGTACTGTATAATTGATGAATAAATAATGAACGCATTATATTAGGATAGTATAGATTTGTGAAATATTTCTTCATATGAAAATCCTCATTTCTCTTAATGTTCATAGCACACTTTGTCTTCTAGCCCCATTCAATCAAATCTCAACCTTTATATAAGAATTTCCTTTAATTTTTTTTCCTTCAATAGGTGGTGTTCCTCTTCTTTTGCGACAAGAACTTAACCTATTACGTTCGGTTATCAGATGGGGAGCATGTCTCTCCTATTGTGACCATTTCAGAAAAGCATTTTACTCCCACCATTTATGTTGGCTCAGTTATAACAATTAAAGTGGTAAGTTTTTATTATTAGCTTCCTGATTCTGCTCATTTTTTTTTATTTTCTCTATTTTCTTTTACGTTTTCTCATTTGTAGTATATATTGGTAATTTATTTTAGAAGTTACTTTCTGGTGGTGCGCTCTCTCTCTCTCTCTCTCTCTCTCTCTCTCTCTCTCTCTCTCTCTCTCTCTCTCTCTCTCTCTCTCTCTCTCTCTCTCTCTCTCTCTCTCTCTCTCTCTCTCTCTCTCTCTCTCTCTCTCTCTCTCTCTCTCTCTCTCTCTCTCTCTCTCTCTCTCTCTCTCTCTCTCTTTTTTTTATTAGGTTCAGTTATAGTAATTAGAGAAGTCAGTTTTGGAATTTGTTTCTTGATATAGGTTTTTTGGGCTTGCTTTAGTTAAGTTATAGCAATTAGAGTGGTTAAAATTGACTTAATGTTAGAGCATTCTTATAATGGTATTTTATCTTTGACATTTGCCCATTTAAGGAGCCGATTTAAAAAAAAAATTTGGCTTTATGCAGACTTTTAATTTTATTGGAACTTTTTGTATATGCTTTTTTTTTGCTCATTATTAGAAGTTAGTGATAAGTTTTTAGTTGTACAGTACTTCTATTATTGTGCTATTGTACTAATTTTCATGGCTTAGTTATAATAGAGTAGTAAGTTATTATAATTATTTTTTCTTGATGGTTAATTTGTATTTTGATCTTTTACAATATACATTAGTTCAGTTATAGCTGTTAGAATGGCATATTTGTAGAATTTACTTCTTATTTCTACTTGGTAACATTTGGACAAAATTATCTTTCCATTTTGCTAATCATGAATAATTCTTACTTTTTATTCACCAATTCTTTTTACGGATTGAAAAAAATATTTTTTTTATTTTATTGCTTACCTAATTTTACTTCTGTATAATAACTAAGGCTTGAGCAGAATACTTATTATTTTTGAATGAAAAATCCATTCTTGGATATGTGGTAAAGTAAAGAAACCCACTATGAATGTATGCGTATGTTTTGATACAACACAAAAGCAAGACATGGTAACGAGTCGCCAGGAGTGATTCATTAGGCATTAGACCTCAGTCCAAGTTGATTGTATCAATGTTGTGTTGGTTGTATCCATTTTGTAATGTGCAAAAGCCATTATTTGCTGTCTTATTAATATATACACCGTACACTTCAGATTGTGTTCTTTTAACTTTCATTATTATCATTTATTATTATTATTGTTATTATTATTATTATTATTATTATTATTACAGTATGTTCACAATGATATCTAATGCTATGCATGTGAAGTAAATGCAAGAGATTAATTTAAACAGTTAACTTCCTCAATTGTCAAATCTATTTTGTGAACTTTTATGATATTCTTATATTAACCATTCACTTTATGATAAAGTTCCTCCCAATTTTTATTATTATTATTAGAGATAAGGAGTCAGTGACAACTTCAATAGTGGTAATAGAATCCCACTGTAAAGTAATTTGTGTTAATTAATTATAAAACATCAAGCTTTCGATTTCAACAGAAAACATTATCAAGCTTCCAATGCGCTTGCTTGGTGAAGAGTTATATTCCTACTGGATTATAACTTCAACAAGCAAGTGCTTTGGAATCTTGATAATTCTTTGTCTGGAAAGCAAAAGTTTGATATTTTGTAATTAGTTATTAAACACAATCTACAGTGAGTTTCTATTATTATTATTATTATTTTTGTTATTATTATTTTTCTTATTATTATTAATAGATTAATATTAGTATTTTTCTTTAAAGTTTTCTTTGGGAATAAGATGATGATTATTAGATTTATAAGCATTTATTTTCTTGCATTTTTAGGTGAGGCTCGAGAATGAGAGAAGTAGAGAGTTTGTGAATAGTTTAGAAGACAATGATCTACCCAATTTATGCATCAGAAGCTATATATTACTGGAATGCCATAAAAAATATACAAGCTTGCTGGGGTCTGTCAATTCTTTCATCTCCTATAGGGAGGCTATAAGATTTGTCAAACCATATATTGTAAGTTGTTCAGTAGTGTTATTATTAGAAAGAATAATGCCAGATTCCCTCACGTGTATGAAGGACTAATTATTAAAGATAAGGGAGGGAGGGAGTGATGGCATTCGCATCCTTCTTGAATCAATTTTGCCATTAAACAATCAGTGGAACAGGTTGGGGAATTTCAATGCCATGATACGGCCACCCTCTCAACCTCAGTAGGACCTAGCATACCAATGAAAAAAAAAAACACTTATAATTATTAATATTATTATTATTGTGTACAATAACTCCCTTGTGTATTAAATGCTTAAATACAAACTGAAATAATCAGAGTAGTTTTATTTGTTGTGAAATAAGTTATCATTTAGATAATCTCTGTATGGCTTGCATATTTTGTAATTAATATCATCATTGTTTTGTTTTTTTCAGATAAAGTATAACCCAAATTTTCAATATGTGAGTACTGTATTAGTGCTTTCTAACTGAACATATGTCAGATTTTGGAACACTTCATGTTACCTAATTTATAATGAAATACTCTGGACTGTTTACATAGCGAAACATACAACCTTATTTATTTTGCTGCGGTTATGACCAGCCTCCTTGCATTGTTGAATAATGATATGCATTTCAATTAATAAATTCTTGAGAGCATCGAAGATTTTTTTCTGTTTCCAACATGGAGCTTTATTACATAATTTTTAAGGCTTTTTTGGGTGTTTATCTAGTCATAGCATTATATTTGTCAATTTAAAGACAGTGCATTGCCAGATCATATATATATTTTTCGGAGGGAGGGGGATAAAACATTTTATGGTTAATGTTTTTTCTAAATTGTTTCATAAGCTTTCTAAATTAACAAATAATTTTCTTTCCAGATTGAAAAAAATATTAAAATAGCAGAGTCGGAATCCAGTACATTACGCGAACAAGGAAATTGCTACTTCATCTCAAATGATTTTGATAAAGCTGTAGTTTTTTACGACATTGGTAAGTTTTTCACCTGTAAGTATTTATGCGATTGAATTTCTGCTATCCTGGAGTATTTTTTGTTTTAGACACTCATTACAAGCTTTGATGTAAAAATATCACACAAATGGAGAGGGAGAAAGAATTCTCTCTATATGCTGTAAGTGTTTCAAGTGATGGAGAACAAGGGTTTCTTGAATTGGCGGCCTTTTGTAGAAGGTTTCTAAGAATGAGAGGAGAATGATTGATGGGTGTTCCCTTCCTCGTCAAATTTCTGATTTTGCTGCATTTACACGCAAAGGAGTGAATAAGGCCTGGTACCATATACAGCATTCTTACATACATAGAGGGTTCTTGTCCTATTTGAAGCTGAGAAAAATGGAGTACTGTATATATTACCTGAGTTACAGTTAGCAGTAAAATAATAGTATTTATTAGGAATATAGTGATTTATTCTAAGAAACAATGCATACTTTAGGTATTTTAGCTCTTTAGATAAATTTTCACATACACTCAACTCACTTTTTACGTGTTGCTATAGTACGTGAAATTGGAATAACGTCTCCAAAAAATAATAGTAAAAAATACGAAATCCGCGAGCTCTGGCGAGAAAAAGCGAAAAAATTGGTTGTTTAGTAACTAAGCGACCGCCTCTGAGGCAGTTTCCCACCATGCTGCCATGTGCTTCAGTCACTCTTCACCTAGTATTAACCCCAAGAACAACCAGTGGTTTGCTCTCCCCCTTACTCCTCCTCTTCTCCCTCTCCTACCGCTTAATCTCCTCCTCCTCTTCCTACTGCTAACGTAATCTTGGTTTACTTTTGCAGATAAGGGATCGTTCTCAGGGTTTGTTAATATTTTTTTGCTGTACAGTATTTATTTGTAAATCTGTATATCTTTTATACTCTTCACTATTTGCATGTTAATATAAATAACTACAGGTCTTTCTGCTTTGTTATGTACTTATAAAATATGTTTTACTTATCTTATATCTTTGGCATAGTGTGTTTATGTACGGTTGTGGAACGTATATATGCCTATTATCATTGTTTCTTATGGTAAATGACTGGTTACATTAAGCGAATTTTATATTACACGTCACTTCTGAGAACCTATCTTTGCGTTGTTCCAAGAGGTGAGTGTACTATTGTATAGTTTGTATTTTAAGCAAAGTAGCTGGGGATTTTAAATTGTATATTGAAACCATGTTTTTGTTAGGTCTTTTGTTAACTTACAACACATACAGTATTAGGAATGTCAATTTATTTATTAACTTATACCACTTAATAGGGATGTAAGTTCCATTGTTCCCAAAGTCAATTTATCAGCATCATTTCCTGCAATCAGTCATATTTTAATTCCGTATTTTCCTCGCAGCAAAAGCAAATGACCCATTAGACCACCGGTTGTGGTGTAATTCCAGCCAAGCATATTTTCACTTAAAGGAATACCAACAGGCAGAAGAAGAGGCTATTGTGGGAATGAAATTGAATCCCTTCTTCGAAAAGGTAAGTTTATTTTCTTTTATGTAGTTGCGATTCAGCCTCCCAAAATTCTCTGAGTTTACCTTAAGGTAAAGCTTCTCCAGTGCTTCCTTTGTAAGTCATTTTTACCTTTTATATATTCTATTTACAATCCATTTCTGTACTATTCATTTATGGATTTACGTTTCAGCCTCCTGAGATATCTGTCTGTCAATTAAATTCGTCTTAAAATTGAAAAATCCAAGATCCCTGAGAAAAAGGAAATTATAAATGTATTAAAATATTTTGTGAAGCCTTGAATGTTATACTTCATTCCTAATTACTCTGTTTTATTGGAACTTTGACTTCTATATACAGTCTCTTCTTTTTTTTACACGAGGATAGGTTCACAGATGGCACGTGTAATTCATATGTTGCGTAATTTAAATTTATATTTTCATAAGGAGTAATGTTAATAGGTATGGTTATGTTCCACAAGTGCATGTAAACACACTATACCAAAGAAATAAGCTAGTTAAACGCATTTTACAAATACAGAAGCATGCTGAAATGCATAAGTAAGCTAAAATAAACAAATATTAAGGATATACAGATAAAAAAAACAAATTAACTTCCTACATAAGGTGGACAACTGGCATACTGGGACAGGTGTGTGGTGGCTGTAAGCAGTTGACACCACTGTAACCTTGAACTAATTTCAGTGTTACCAGATAAAAGTACAATATCTGAATATTTACTCAAAAAATTTATTATTTCCCACCATATAAATAAACAAATAATAAATATATAAATAAATGATTGCACTGTCTGTCGTTATAATAATTGAAATAATTAAATATGGAGCCTTGAAAGAAGATTAACATAAGACATATAGTCGCTTTTAGTATAATTAATAAAATTTATAGATTTTATATTTATGAATAAATAAATAAATGCATAAACCATATGTTTTGTTTTAATAAATAATATAATTATTTGAGCCGTAAAAGAAAATTATCATAAGGCATTCAGTTGCTTTTAGCATAATTAATCGAATTTACAGATTTTGTTCATTCCAGCTAAAGTTTGTGGCTCGGATTTACAAAACACGAAAAGTTCTTCCCTTTAAATAGTTTAAATCATGCCGATTTCACTGTTTGATGAATACTAGACAGGTGATTAGTAAGAATTCCTATGATTTTTTGCGCACTTTTTGTAATTTGAATTTTTTTTTATTATTATTGATGACGCGCGTCGTTCCAATTTCGCGTACTCTAAACACGTTTAAAAAAAGAAGAGACTACTGAATATACTGCCTTCATGCTTTAGGTATGTTTAACCTCTTTACATGAAATTTGAAAAAACTTTGAAGAGAAAATTTGTATGAAACCTTTATTTACAGTCATACTATTGGGCTTGCAAAGCTGCAAAAAAACTAGGCAAACACAAAGAAGCTGCCAACTATTCAAGAATAGGAAAGTTTCTTTGTATAAATAGCTCAGAAATTCCGCAGCTGATGGACGAGAAGAGTAAAATGCTAGAGAATATGGATCCGAAAGGTAAATTTCCTTTGATTTATATCTGAATATTATCATCTGTTAATATTTTTCTGACTTTCCATCCTTACCTTATTCCTCTCCATGGTGAGGGGAACCTTTTCTTGGGAGATACAAGCTAGTGTTAAAGTAATGTTTGGACTGGAGGCTTATGAGCCTCCAAGCCAAGATGACTTGAAGATGGGTATGCCACACCAATAGAACAGAGGTTGAGGCCACCTTGTTCCGTGAGGCAAAAAGAAGTGAAAGCTGTGGATAAGGAATTGACAATAGCGGATTATATGTTGTTCACAAATGCTTTTCACGCAGCAGGCTTAACATTGGTAGTGGCAGGCTGTAACACGAAATTGTGCCGTAAGCTTAGTCTTGAGAGTAGGTGGGCAAGTGCCTCTAGTTCAGATTAGGAAAGCATCTGTGTTTTATTTTATGTGGCAGCCTTTTCCAAGTGTAATCATGCTCCTCTTCTCTTTATTGTGTTTCCTCTTGGTTCCTTTGTTTCTAGGACCTCACCTTGTAATGTAAGTAATATAAATATAGGCAAGTCTCTCTCTCTCTCTCTCTCTCTCTCTCTCTCTCTCTCTCTCTCTCTCTCTCTCTCTCTCTCTCTCCTCTCTCTCTCTCTCTCTCTCTCTCTCTCTCTCTCTCTCTCTCTCTCTCTCTCTCTCTCTCCTCTCTCTCTCTCTCTCTCTCTCTCTCTCTCCTCTCTCTCTCTCTCTCTCTCTCTCTCTCTCTCTCCTCTTCTCTCTCTCTCTCTCTCTCTCTCTCTCTCTCTCTCTCTCTCTCTCTCTCTCTCTCTCTCTCTCTCTCTCTCTCTCTCTCTCTCTCTCTCTCTCTCTCTCTCTCTCTCTCTCTCTCTCTCTCTCTCTCTCTCTCTCTCTCTCTCTCTCTCTCTCTCTCTCTCTCTCTCTCTCTCTCTCTCTCTCTCTCTCTCTCTCTCTCTCTCTCTCTCTCTCTCTCTCTCTCTCTCTCTAATAGCCACAGTAGTCATGGAAACGAAATTTAAAAAGTCTAAGGCCCCTCTTGACCCATTAAGCAGGGCTCTTCGTAAAAGCACTCAGACTACCGAGATTTACACGAGGAATTCCATGGACAGATCACTTATATTGATGCTTATGGTGGTAAGTATTTCATTGGAGTTTGTAATTTGTTACTTTCTCGTGACAGGGTTATGATCTATATTATAACGTGATAAGTGTATGTAGTGGTGTAGTACCCTGACATAGTGAAATCTGTGATTGCCTTTTGACCTCTCTTGGCCATAGATGATATGCCCTTGTGTTATATTTGCTGACATCACTGTTGATTGATTGCTGCCAAAACTTTATGATGTACAGATATACAGTATATGTAACACAGGTTACGATATTGATTTTTTCCCAAAACGAGTTTTTGATATACAGTCCCTTGCTATATCGCAATTCACCTACTGCGAATTCAGTGCATCGTGTTTTTTTGGGGGGGAGAAAAATTTTTCAAATGATTGTGACACCAGAACAGACCAAAAAACAATAAAATAAAACAACCTTTATCGGGCCTGGGCACGAAGAATGCATAAAGTAAAGAGAAACAGAGATGGAGAGTGTAATGACCTGTCAGATGTGAAGGGATTATAAAAGATGTGTAATGAATATCCAAGAATATTCAGTGTAGGTGGTACCATTAGCCATATATATATATATATATATTTATATATATATATATATATATATATATATATATATATATATATATATATATATATATATATATATATATATTATATATATATATATATATATATATATATATATATATATATATATATATATATATATATATATATATATACATTATATATATACATTATATATATACATTATATATATATCTATATATATATATATATATATATATATATATATATATATATATATATATATATATATATATATATATATATATATATATATATATATATATATATATATATATATTATATATTATATATATATATATATATATATATATATATATATATATATATATATATATATATATATATATAGAGTGTTCTTTCGATTATTGCGATGGTTCGGTTCCGGGACCCGGGGCGAGACAGGAAAATCGCGAAGTAGGATCAGCCTATATGTACATAGATATTTTAATTTATTTTTACGTTTACACTGTATAAACCCTCCCTGTACTGTTAACAAACCACCCTATACTTCATAAATAACAGCATGCAACGTAAATTTATGTGAAAGTGATAGATAAAATTACAGTGAATGAAGTGGTAATTACATGACACACTTATGTACATAGGTATTTTACAATTATTTTTACGTTTACGTACTGTATAAACCCTCCCAGCACTGTTAAAAAAACACCCTTTACATTATAAATAACAGCAAGCAACGTAAATTTTTATGAAAGTGATAGGAAACTTACCGTGAATGAGGTGATGATGACGTGACTTACTCATATACATAGGTATTGTACAATTATTTTTACGTTTACTTACTGTATAAACCCTCCCTGCACTGTTAAAAAATACCCTTTACTTTATAAATAACAGCATGCAATGTGAATTTATATGAAAGTGATAGGAAAACTTACCGTGAATGAGGTGATGATGACGTAACATACTCATGTACATAGGTATTTTACAATTATTTTTACGTTTACGTACTGTATAAACCCTCCCTGCACTGTTAAAAAAGCACCCTTTACTTTATAAATAATAACATGCAATGTAAATTTATATGAAAGTGATAGATAAAATTACGGTGAATGAAGTGGTAATTACATGACATACTCATGTACATAGGTATTTTACAAATATTTTTACGTTTTCGTACTGTATAAACCCTCCCTGCACTGTTAAAAAAGCACCCTTTACATTATAAATAACAGCATGCAACGAAATTTACATGAAAGTGATAGATAAAATTACGGTGAATGAAGTGATAATTACATGACATACTCGTACATAGGTATTTTACAATTATTTTTACATTTACGTACTGTATAAACCCTCCCAGCACTGTTAAAAAACACCCTTTACATTGTAAATAACAGCATGCAATGTAAATTTACATGAAAGTAATAGATAAATTACGGTGAATGAAGTGGTAATTACATGACATACTCATGTACATAGGTATTTTACAATTTTTTTTACATTTATGTACTGTATAAACCCTCCCTGCACTGTTAAAAAACACCCTTAACATTATAAATAACAGCATTCAACGTAAATTTACATGAAAGTGATAGATAAAGTTACGGTGAATGAAGTGGTAATTACACGACATACTCATATACATAGGTATTTTACAATTATTTTTACGTTTACGTACTGTATAAACCCTCCATGCACTGTTAAAAAAACACCCTTTACATTTTTTATCAATTAAATAATGAAATTTGTTTTTTTTTTTCTTCAATAAAAAAATTAAAATACTGAAAATTTTTATTTTTTCAATATTTTAATATTTTTGTGTATACCCAAAAAATAAAATAATAATTTGCCAAAAAAAAAAAACGTGGTTCAGTGTAAACGCGAACCAAGAAACGCGATCCAGCAGGGGATCACTGTACTCTAGTTTCAGAAATAATTTTTGTGTAAATTTTATACAGATAATCAATTTGTTTGCATTGAATGTAATACAGTTCCACTTTACATTAATTTATTGTAGTTAAAAAAATATTAATCTATTTATCTTTAGCCTGTCTATCTATATGTCTTTCTGTCTATCAACTTATATAAATATCTATTTTTCAAAGTATGTCTTTATCTCTAAATAAATTAATTGACCTAAATTAATAATGAATTACTGATTATTGTGCTTTATAAGTATAGAAGCTTCTGTGACACAAATATAATAAATATTTAAGAAAATACTATTATGTGAAGCAACTTATTCTACTATAATAATAATAATAATAATATTAATAAATGTAAATTTTTACATTTACACACTCCACTTTGGAAAGAATGTTGAAATTTATAAGGTTAAATTCAGTAATGATGGTAGTAGTAAATATTCAATTTTGCATCCAAAATTAGAAAATGTAGTTATACTTACAGTATTATTAGGTTAATCATAGGTTATATTACACCCCGGTCTGACTGGTAAATACCAAATTCAATTTTTTCATGCCCGGGACCCAGGACTAATATATGACCATGTGGCAATGGATAAATACTCTTATCTGACTCGAAATAGTGAAGGGCATGGAAATAAGGTGAACAATTTATAACAGTTGTAATATCAATTTCACTTAATACAATAGGAATTATAATCTGAGATTTTACAACCTACAGATTAACAAAACAGACATATATACCTTAAATTGATATAAACCTACGGATTAACAAAGCAGACATAAATACCTTACATTAACACAAACCAACAGATTATCAAAAACAGACATAAATACCTTACATTAATATAAACCTACAGATTTACAAAAACAGACAAAAACTCATTACAGCACAACAAGGAATTACTAATGATAATTACTATAACATTTAACTGACATCAAAAGTGAAATGGAACCTGGGAGGAGAGCAATAAACTAATACACAATAAAGAATATACAATACAAGAAACAAGGAGCTCCAGGTGGAAGAAATGCATAAGCCGGTCTGGGGAATATACTCCTGGTGTGACGTGATGATCACTGGACTGGAGCTGTTCTCTCTCGCCGGTGTTCCTCACTGAGTATTTAAAGCCTCGGACAGTGGGGAAGGCAATGGGTTTAATACGGTTAACTGAAGTAGGGTTGAGGGTAAGACCAGAAACTTCATTATGATTGGCTGATCGAGGTGAAGTGAACGCTGATTGGTTGAGCCGCGGTATGGATAGTTAAAAGGGTTAACAAGCTTGTTTGGGGCTGTAACAGTTAGATTAGGTAAGTTAGTTCAACTTTAGTTAAAAAAAGGGAGTGGACAATATTTTTTAGATGTTTTATATCGTATTCAGTGTTTCGTCCTTTAATTTCACTCTTTGGGATGTGAAAATAAAGATTTACCATTAATAATAATAATATTATTATAATTGTTGTTGACGTTGTAGTGTACATTGTTTAAAATTTATTATTATTGCTTTAGATGTACTTTGTATGAAAGTACCCAAATACACAAATAGTAACTGATAATAATTACAATTTATAAATTATTTGTTGATATTGTTGCAACTAATATTTCAACCTAAACAAAATAGTAAACAAATATTATTAAGCAGTAGAAGAGATGGAGGATGCGGGAGAACGAATCTCTATCTGCAAACATTTTGGCGCTTCTGTATCAGTTGATACACCCTCGCACGCTATTTCTTTGTTGATATTATATCGAAAGTTTGTTTGCTGTTTGTTCTTAATGCTTTTTTTCCGTTATCTTTATAATATCTGATCGCATTAAGCGGTAGAAGAGGAGGAGGATGCCGGAGAACGCACCTCTATCTGCAAACGTATTGCCGCTTCCGTATCAGTTGATACACCCGCGCATGCTATTTCCTTGATGATATTACATTGAAAGTATGTTTGCTGTTTGTTTTTAATGCTTATTTTCAATTCTCTTCATAATATTCGATTGCATAAATTGGTAGAAGAGGAGGAGGATGTAGGAGAACGAACCTCTATCTGCAAACGTTTTGGCGCTTCCATATCGGCTGATACACCCTCGCACGCTATTTCCCTGAAGATATATCGCAAGTTTGTTTGCTGGTTGTTCTTGATACTTTTTTCTTTTCTCATAATATTCGATCGCATTAAGCGGTAGTTAATGCGATCGCTTCCGTATCAGCTGATGCTTATGCAGGTACAATATCTTACACATAAAATATATATTTATTATTAATATTCCTTGGTTCTAAACATTATTCTATCTATCGACCATGCTGCACGAAATCTTAACGTAAATAAAGTCCGCTGAGAGAAAAAGAAAACGTATGCAATTCGTTCAAAGAAAACTTATATCGTACTGTACATGGGAAACTTAAATGAAATATATATATTCTCTACACGCTATTTCCTTGCCGATATCATATCAAAAGTTTGTTTACTGTTTGTTCTTAATGCTTTTTTTCATTCTCCATAATATCATGTTCATATAAATTTATGCTTGCACGCTGTTATTAATAAAGTACAGGGTGGTTTGTTAACAGTGCAGGGAGAGTTTATACTGTAAAGGTAAAAATAAATATAAAATACCTATAATAAATATGGTGCTCCTACTTCGCGATTTTTCACCTATCGTGGTGGGTCCCGGAACCTAACCCCTGTGATAAATGAGGGAGCACTGTATATGTATAGATGGAGAGCCTGACTCCACCTTTGGATATTAATAAAGCAATACATAGTTTATGTTTTATTAACTCCACCCATTTAATGTTCTTAGCACATGAGTGTCATGAAACTTTAAAACTCCGTCTCTTGATAATTGTAATAGTAAAGTCTTATTTTTAAGTTTATTTTTTCATGACCTTCCAACGGGCGTGTTGAAGGTAAACGCAATACTAGTTATTACGTTTGGTTTTAGAACGGATGAACATCAACCTCTTCTTGTTAAGCTTGCAGTTCGCTCTTTTGATTATTTACCTTTCATGCATATTGATGGAAACTATTACAGTGGACATAGAAAATCTATTTATCGACATACTTCACTCCGCCAAGTGTATATTTTAGCTGGGTTACATTCGGTTTACTTTATATTCGTATGTAGTCTGAATGGAGTTTCGTTTCATCCTTTGCTTACAGAGGTCTAATTTTTTATTTCATTTACCATTATTGATTCGATATCCCTCTTTGTTTTGTTTTCCTCTCTTTGACGAATAGTGTGTCTAAGAAATTCTTTTTAGAAATAAAATACTGTAATCTATTATGCATATTACCTGATTGGCAGCATAAAAAGAAAATTCCTTTTCATTTCAGAGTGTAACATTCTTTGGATCAAGTGGGCTATTCTAATTATTTAGCTCT
>JAXCGZ010021702.1:7500-25000 GCA_037179515.1 Halocaridina rubra | reverse complement strand
ATGTAAGTCCTCCATACTTGGCACTCCTACACAACACACTCTGACCTCTTCTGACATCTCATCCAGAACTCCTAACCAGGCCTTCCTCACCCTAGTTAAGACATCTGCCTAATTTTTCTCCGACGGCACAAAACACAGGCGCAACTCCATCCCAAACTCCTCTATCAGCACTCGCAAAATTCCCAAGCAGCGCTAAACTATCATTTCCGAGGCTTCCTTCGTCCGAATCCTGTGCTCTGCTGTTACAGTCGACTTCAACCAACCATATACTGTTGCTGAGTCCGCCTTCACTTCAACATCTTGCAGTCCCCATGTCACAGCTAGAGTGACTTCTATCATTACAGCATCCAACTCTGCCACGTTGATATGGTTATAGTCCTCTTTCTTCCTCAAGCATGCACCCTCCTCCATGGTCTCATTTTCAATCTCTAAGATTACTCCTGTGGCAATACTGCACACATCACACCACACAACACCCTTACCTGACTTCAGGGCACACCATCTCCCTCTCACTGGGTCCTCTTGTTTCACTCTCCTTATAATATTGTACAGCATCTCCATTGTTTGCTGCCCGACCTTGTCTTCCCATTTGATGCCCTCTGCTCTCCTCTTTACGTAACTACAAGCTACCCATAACCAACCAGCCACAGGATAATGGCCCACCAAGTTTCCACACACAGAAAGCAGCTCTCTCCTACTTAAGTCTTGCTGCACTTCTGGAATCTCATTACCCCTATGGAAAATGAGCTAACCATTCTACTCTTTTTCCAATCTCATACCCAAAGCAGTCCCCCCTTCTAGTGGTTCAGGTGGTTTCGCAGCCAGCCCATACAAACGCAGCTGCATCACAACTTCCAATACACTAACCTTGGTCCCTTCTATTAGTATATCGACTATATACGAGTTTGTGGCTGCTTCCATCCTTTTCCTCTTGCTTAATACTGTAATGATGAACTTGGTCATGATTCTTGGTGCTGAACTTAGTTCGAAGCCCATCCTCGTTAGGCAGTATGTTCTTCCTCTATAATTCACAAGTTGGTACTTCCTCAGCTTCTCTACAATGTGGACTTGCAGGTAAGCCAACTTCAGATCAACTACAGCAGAGGCCATACTCATCTGCCTCCACTCCCTCAGTGTATCACTGCAAACATCAGTAGGGTCATCTCCAGTGTGAGACATAACGTATTGGTTAAGTTTGCAATAGTCCAGTACTGGCCAAACTTTGTTCTTGTTTGGCTGAGCCACTGCCATCAATGGTAGCACTCCACATTCTACTTCCGTCCCCATGGTACCAGTATACCTTCATCGATCCACCTCTTCACCTCTTGGTCAAATTCTTTCCTAACATGCTCTCTCAATGCACTCTCATAGCAGCCCACCTTGTTCTTTAACACCGACAGCCCCTCATTCAAATACCACTCCACCACCCACTTAGTACCGTCAAACTCTGCAATGAAATCCTTGTCCACGATCTTGCACAGACTGGCCTTCTGTTCTGTGGCTAGCTCTCCTATCAACTTCCCACCTTCCTTGGCTTTCACTTTTCCTGCCACCCTTTCCAACCCTGCATTCACAACTGTCACTGCACACCTTATCCTGCCTCTCACTACTTGCGAAATGTTCACTAGTACCGGCACATTGCCAAAAATTGTCACACCACCAAGTCTGTTAATCATATCCATTCCCATTACTACATCTACGCAAGTTATGCTGTAGTTCTCAGGTGTATTCCTTGCACTCTCAACTCTATCTCTTTACTGCCCTCACATTCAATCTGTCTTCCATCCACCGTTACTAACCCTTCTACCTTTGCTGTGCATTTCCCCACCGATTGAGAAGCACACACTGTGATGGAACAACCTGAATCGACAAGTGCCCTTACCTTCCTTCCACCAATGCTAACACTGATCACTGGCAATGAAGGTGGAAATCCTGAGGGGGTAGCTTTCGGCACAGCAGCTCCTCCTTGCCCGCTTCCCTGCTTGCAGTAGCTTGCAATATGACTTTCCTTCCCTCACTTGAAGCACAGTATGGGTGGTCGTGGCTCCATGCACTCTCTTGCCATATGAGGCCCACCGCACCTGTAACAGTGACCCTTGAACATCTTATTTTCTCCTCTCCTGCCTCCTTGCTGGCCTTGTGATGGCAAGACCCCGGCAACTGGAACCTTTGCTGCTGTACCATCAATGAAGGTCCTCTGGATGCAACTGCTGCAAATTGCAACTTTTGGACCCCCACCACCAGATGTTAGCACTCTAGCTCTTGCAATTAGCTCAGTCATATCTACTATTTCAACATCCTTTGGCTGCTGAAGTTCCATGGAGGTCCGATCTGGGAAATCAGTCACAAATTCCAGCTTTAAGGCATGCTCCAGACCCTCTCCCTTCAATCCTGCCAGTCCTGCAAATCGCTTGATCTCATTTGCAAAAACATCCACTTGCTCACCTGTCCAGTGTGTCTTCTTAAGCCTTAAATAGGCCTTGAACGTCCCTTGTGAGAAGGCCAACTTCAATCTGCTCTCGAACTTCTTGGCATCTAGGTGATCATAATCACTCATTTCGGGATAAAGAGCAAAAGCATCTCCTTCCAGGTACAAAGGTATAAAACTGGCTAAATCCTTAATTTCCACTAATCTCGCCACCAACTCGGCCTTTTTTAGCCAGGCAACCACATCACCTTGGCCATCAAATGATTTCATTTCACCACACAATTTGCCTTTTCCAGCCATAGTGACTTTAGACAGCCTATATAGCTTGTGGTCGAGATAGAAAAAAAAATAATGTATATCACTTACCTCAACTTACCTCCACTTGCACGTATTGGAAGTTAAAAGCCCCCTCACAGCTGTTCAAAACCCGATTTTTTGCCCTCTTTCTCCAAACCGCCACATACAAAACGAAATCAACACCTACACTGGGAGCTCCCGTTAAGCCTCCACAACTCAATAATGCAGCAATTCCGTCTCACAACTCAACCAATAAAGCAAACCCATCACACAACTCAACCAACTCGACAACCCCACAAGCACTGCTCTTCACCCCCAAACGTCCACCAAAAACTGTAAACAACATCCCGTTCACAGTGTTGCCAAACAGTGCTACCAGATCTAAATTACACAAAATCATTAACAAAAACTTTTGTCTCCCCAAAACCACATATTAATATTACTGGATTCGGTTTTACGTCACGAACTTCCTTTTCTACTAAGGGCTACGACGGTTGCCTTCTTGCGAAGGACTTGTTTTGGCAGATGTAATCATTACCCTGAGTGTATGCCCTTACTAACCTCAATCTGTGACATATTATTATTATTATTATTATTATTATTATTATTATTATTATTATTATTATTATCATTATTATTAATTATTATTATTATATTATTATTATTATTATTATTATTATTATTATTATTATTATTATTATTATTCTATGGGTTAGAGCAGAGAGTATTGATTGTGTTTGGACACATGTAAATGATGAGTGATGAACAAATAGTGAAGAGAGTGTGAAGTGCAGAAGTGATTGGAGTTAGATCAAGAAGGAGACCTAGAATGAGATGGATGGCTAGTATGAAAAGGGCATTGAATCCACTTGGAATGTCAGTGGAACAGGGAAAAGTGCATGCAAAAGACAGAAATAAGTAGAGGAAGATTGTGTATAGATGATGCGGGCCAAAGAGATTTCTCACACCTGCTAGCTCAGTGAACTGTGAAGCGGTGAGGGTAAACTAGCTGCGGCTGTCGGGCCTCATTGTAGAATATCCAAGCAGGGTGGAAAGGGGGAAAAAGTGGCAACCCTTTATCCCCAAGGAACTAAGAAGAGTGGCTGAGGTATGTGTGGATCATGATTAATACATGTTTTTTTGGCTCGGCCTCCCCTCTTACAAGGGGGAATGAGCCCATGTGATTACCTAATTGTGTTTACGGGAAAGAGCCCAAAGCTCGTATCTTCCCGTCTCCTGATCGGTTCCATTTTATACTTAGTGATACTTATCATACCTGTCCTTAAAACTATGGATTGAGATAGCATTAACTACCTCCTCGCTTAGCCAATTCCAATTATCAACTACTCTTACACTGAAAAAGTATTTCCTTACATCCTGCAAAGAAGTTTTCTTACCAAGCTTCAAACTATGACCTCTAGTTCTAGAGCCAGCCATATCAAAATATCGATCCCTATCCACTCTATCATAACCATGAAGGAATTTAGAGACTGTCACCATATCCCCCCTCACTCTTCTAGCTTCCAGTGATGGTAAGTCTAATTCCCTCAGCCTCTCATCATAACTGAGATTGCGTATTTCTGGCACCAGTTTCGTGGCATGTCTTTGAACTTTTTCAAGCTTAGCTATGTGCTTTTTCAAGTGCGGATTCCAAAAGGGGCCTGCATATTCGAGTTTTGGCCTCACATAGGTTACATAAATATTTCTGAACATTTCCTTGTCCATGTGCCTGAAGGCTACCCTTACATTTGATAAGAATGCATATGCTGCCCTTACTATGCCATTTATATGTATTTCTGGAGACAAATCTGCCAGTATGTTTACTCCTACATCTCTCTCATTTTCTGTCTTTTGAAGTTGTACTCCAGCCACCGAGTAGTCAAGCTTGGGACTTCTTGCACTTGTACCAATTCTCATTACCTTACATTTTGAAGTATTGAATTTCATTAGCCACTTTTCTGACCACTCATGCAGATTATTTAGATCCTCCTGAAGTTCTCTACCATTGTTCTCGTTTTTTACTTTCTTCACAATCTTTGCATCATCTGCAAACATATTCATGAATGAATTTACAGACTCTGGTAGGTCATTTACATATACAAGGAACAAAAGTGGCCCTAAAACTGAACCCTGTGGAACTCCACTACTAACTCTTCTCCATTCAGACACTGAGTGTCTTACTCTAACCCTCTGTTCCCTTCCTTCTAAGTAAGTTTTTATCCATTTCAAAACATTTCCACCTATTCTAGCCATTGATTGCAGCTTCCTAATAAGTCTCCCATGTGGAACAGTGTCAAACGCTTTCTGGAAGTCTAGGAATAAGCAATCTGCCCAGCCCTCTCTTTCCTGTAAGATTTGGCTTACCTCATCATAAAATTCTAATAAGTTTGTTACTGTTGATCTACCTTCTCTGAAGCCATGTTGCCTCACTGACAAAAAGTTGAAGGATTCCAAGTGAAGAGAGATATGTTTCCTTAGTAGTTTCTCCATAAGTTTGCAAACTATGCTGGTCAAGGAAACTGGTCTATAGTTCAGAGTCGTATCCCTCCTTCCCTTTTTGAAGATAGGTATCACATTTGCTTGTTTCCAGCATCTTGAAATCTCCCCCGACTCCAGTGACTCCTTAAATATGATACTTAGTGCCACTGATATTGTGTTTGCGCATTTTTTAAGCACATGAGGGGATATGTCATCAGGACCTGTAGCTTTATGAATATCTAAAGCCATCAGCGCTTTGCATACCTCTGTGGCTGTAAGGTTGATGTTCTCTAATACCGGCCCTTGAGCTTCTATCACTGCAATCTGAGGGGGTGGGGTATTTTCTACTGTAAATACTGACTGAAACTCCTTGTTCAATTCCTTGCAGATCTCTTCATCCGTCTCAGTGATGCTTCCATCCGCTCTCTTTAGCCTTAAAACCTGTTCTTTTACCTTCAGTTTTCCTCTGATAAAGCTGTGGAAAAGCTTGGGATTTTCTTTAGCCTTCCTGGTGATGTCCCTCTCATAGTCTCTATATATATGTATGTATTATTATTATCATTAATATTATCAGTATATATATATATATATATATATATATATATATATATATATATATATATATATATATATATATATATATATATATATATATATATATATATATATATATATATATATATATATATATATAGTCGAATCTCCACATATGAACTCCCCCAACCACGATCAAATCGACCTACGAATACAATTTTCGAACAAATTTTGAATCAACAAGCAAACAATTCTCGAGCTACAAACACACATACACACCACATCTTCCTGGGCAACCATGTGTTTGCTCTGAGTTTTGCATTGGTGCCCACACTGTGAAGATCGCCCAGTGTTCTTCCGTAGTAAATTAACAGATGTTTTTGCTTTTTATTTTAAATTAGCCCTCATTAAGGCTCCCAAGAAAGTGAAAATTTTCAGTGATAGTGACTATCAATGAAAACAGTTTTCGTGATTCTGATCTCGCTTAGCAGTATGACATGGCGAAATCGACCATCTTTACTATTTTAAAGAAAAAAGAGGCCTTAAAGGCGACTAACATGGCGAAAGGAGTGACTATTTTAATAAAGTATAGGTCTCAAGAATGGAAGAGGTAGAAAAATTATTGTTAATTTGGATGAATAAAAAATACCTGGCTGGAGATAGTGTTAGCGAGGCTATAATATGCGTGAAGGCTCTACAATTACACCATGATTTAGTAGCGAACATTCAGAGTGCTAGAGGGGATAAAATTGACGAATTTAAAGCAAGTAGAGGCTGGTTTGAAAGATTTAGTCAACAAACTGAAATTCATAGTGTTGTCAGGCATGGAAAGGTGGCTATTCCTCCTCCTCCACCACCATCAACGTGTGCCAGCAACTGTCAACCACATAGGTGAACACCATATTTAATTTTAGTACAGTAGAATAATGTACTGTAGTGTTCTATAATTTAGGTTGTTTTTAATTCCCATTCTATAGAGGGGAGAATAACTTCTCCCCAAACTGTTTTCCTTTTTGATGTCGGCTACCCCCCAATTAAAGGGGGAAACAGCCAAGGTATATGTATGTATGTATATAGTTGCCGCATATAAATCAATAACAAAAAATTAAAAAGGTATATTTCTGGGTGTGGGAATGGAATAATTCGTTTAACATGTATTTCAATAGGAAAAAATGTTTCCAATTATGTACATTTCTACTTACAAATAAGGTTAAGGAACGGATTTAGGTCATGACTTGAGGTACCACTGGATCTCTTTAAATTTATGAACATAGCTAGTATTTACTGTTTTCTTGCTTAACGAACTCCAATTATCTATACTTATGCTAAAAAAGCTCTTGCTTATATCCTGCAAAGAAGTTTTCTTAAGATGCCTCAAGCCATGACCTCTAGTTCTAGAGCCACCCTTATCAAATTATTGCTTCCTGTCCAAATCGTCTACGATAAAGAAATATTGAACCCGTCACCATAACCCTCTCTTCCATCTTATAACTGAGATTACATATCTTTGTCACCACCTTCGTAGCATGTCTTTTACTTTTTACAATTTATTAACATGCTTTTTTGAGTAAAAATTCCAAATGGCCATTGCATATTAAAACTTTGGTCTTGCATAAGTCAAAAAATTTCTAAACATTCCTTAGTCAATTTGCCACAAGGCCATCCTGTTATTATCTACGAAAGCACATGCTGCCTCTACTACATTATGTGCATGCATTTCCAAATAAATCTTTATCCCTACATCTCTTTCGTTCTCTGTTTCTTTGAGTATGCACACCTGCTATAGAGTACTCAAACTTGAACTTTCTTGCAATCTTGCCATTCTTATTATATTTTGAAATATTAAATCTCATTAGCAACTTGCATGATCACTCCTGCAGACTATTGGGTGTTCCTGAAGTCTTCTACCATTATTCTCATCTTTTAGTTTCTTCTCAATCTTCGATTCATCAACAAATATGATTAAAAATGTATATACAAACCCCAGCAGGTCTTATTAATAACTAGGAAACAACTGGCCCTAAAATTGAGCCCTAGGGAATAACACATTTAAGCTTTCTAAAATCAGACACTGCATGTTTTTTACTGTGATTTATGTTGCCCTCTTTACAAAACCATGAAGGGTAATAATAGGCAATACAACTGGGTGTCACATTTTAATTTTTTCAAAAATTTCACAATGTTTTTCAAAAACTACAGCATGACTAGGCATTTTGCTGCAGTAAGAAGTAATTTATCTCTATCATTTTATTTTTAAATCTCTGCATTTACTGTAAATCTTTATTCACAGCAAATGAACATTCGACTGTATAATGGACAGTCTTTTAAGTCCGAAAGGATTATAGCACTAGGGTAGTCGACGATTGTGTAATTATAAATACAATAAGAAAACAATGAATATAAGTAGTATAAAAAAGTCTTCAAATGATGCTAGTGGATCCAAGATGCAAAATGAGCATCAATTCTCACCCAAATCTTAAAATTCTAAGATGATCAGGAGTAAGGATACCCTCCTTAAAGATAAAAGAGCTCTGTCAACAGAGGTTACAATAATGTCTAAGACGTACGTTAAAGGAGCCCTTTTATATTTGTCCAATGAAATGTGACTAAGTAAACAATAGAAGAAAGTCTAAAACTCTACAGTGTATTAAAACTACATCATTCGCCCATGAGAGGAAGACTTTTGCAGACAGCAACACCAACAGAATATCTTCAAGGGAACAATCAAAATTTGCTCTGTATACCTTACATACACACACAAATGGCAGTTGAACCATGCCCCCAGTTGATGTTCCTGCACATATATCTACTGATACCACATTCACAAGAAGATTATCATTATCAGAGCGAATTGCCAAAAAAAACACAGATGGTGTATGCGTACATAGCATTTAATTGTTTCCGAGTTATTACTTTGTACATAATTATTCATGACACTATTTAAATCACAGAAGATATATATTTATAAAAAAAAAATTATATATATATATATATATATATATATATATATATATATATATATATATATATATATATATATATATATATATATATATATATATATATATATATATATATATATATATATATATATATATATATATATATATATATATATATATATATAATATATATATATATATATTCAACTCTAAATGGATTCTGCTTTAAGTAGTCGATAGCAATGTCTAGAATTCATAGTAAATTAGGAAAGAATAAGAAAACCTGTCAACAGGCTACAAACCCATTCTATATTTGGGGCAAATACCTCAGTAACAATTATGCGACATTTTTCTTTAATCAAGTGTTATGTAGATCATGTAAATTTTTTATGTACAACTTCAGAGATGTTATGGTCTCGTTTCATGAAAAATTACATCACGGTGGGAATAATCAAGAGTATGCATGGCCAGCAGTTAACCTGCAAATGAAAGGATGGATTACACAAGGCAATACTCATGCTGTGACTGCTTCTTCCCTAGCATCTCCAGACTCTGGAACTATCTTTCTCTTTCTGTCTTTCCTAATTCTTATAACCTATCTTCCTTCAAAAAGCTGACCTATCATCATCTTAATGACTAATCCTGCCATATCTCTAGGTCTCCATTACTTCGACTATTCTTTCAGACAGTCCATTTCCTATTGTTTATCATTCACTTTTTTCTGCTAAAGCCTTAAGTTTCTACTTTTTCATGCACTTCTCTTGCCTGTCCTGGTGTCATACTCATAAAAAAAGCTCTCTCTAGAACTAATACTGAAACAGCTGATACATCATTATTTTATTTATAAAGCCATAAACCTACATTAACACCGAATATTCTTGGATATTTGTTATACATCTCTTATTCTTTCACATCTGACAAATCACAAGACTCCCCATCCCTGTTTCTCTTTATGTTTTCTTCGTGCCCAGGCTCGATGAGGGTAGATTTATTTTACTTTTTTTTTTTACCTGTCCTGGTGTCACAATCATAAAAAAAAACAAAAAAAAACTTATTGGCTCACTCAGCATACCATTAGTTAGCCCAAATAAGGTGTTCTACCGTTAATTCTATCATGCCATTTCAAATTTTCTAACGTTTCCCACTACAGTAATCCCTCGCTATATTGCGGTTCACCTATCGCAAATTCAGTGCATCGCGATTTGTTCCGGCGAGCATTTTTTTTTTCTGGGTATATGCGAGAATATTAAAATATTAAAAAATTAAAGTTTTCAGTATTTTCATTATTTTATTGAAGAAAAAAAATATTCATTATTTTATTAATAAAAAATTTATTTCCCAGCCTAAGAATAACGAAACAGTAAGATATATAAAAAACAACTTTAAACAAGTAACTCTGCACCATAAAAAGTACGATACCGGTATCGACGTTTTGGAAACGCAAAGGGTCGCACCTACGTGAGCTTGCATATATTAAAATCTCAAGTATTTTCATTATTTTATTGATAAAAAAATTTATTTCTTAACCTAAGAATAATAAAACAGTAAAAAATAGTAAAAAACATAAATTTAAACAAGTAACTCACAGTATTGCACCATGCAAAATACGATACCAGTATCAGCGTTTCAGAAAATGAAAAGGGTCGCACCTACGTGAGCTAGTACATATTAAAATTTCCAGTATTTTCATTATTTTATTGATAAAAAAAAGTATATCCTAGCCTAAGAATAATAAAACAGTAAAAAATAGTAAAAAACATAAATTTAAACATATAACTCACAGCATTGCACCACGTGAAATACTGTACGATAGCATACACTGTATTGGCATCTTGGAAAACGCAAAGGCTAGCACCTACATGAGATAGTTCATGGGATGCTATTGGCTGAAAGGATGGGAGACGACGAATCACATGATTGTTTTTCTGTATGTTCTGTATCATGGGGTCTGACTGGCTTTTTGATTGAAGCTTGGTTCTCCCACCATCTTCCACTGTCTCGTCATACCCGTTCAGTCTACCTCACATGTGCGCCGTTCGCGTTGTGCTTCTTAATACGTTGTGCTTGTGATTTTCTTACTCACCTTTTTCAACCTCTGCAATGCCTCCCAAGCGTCCTTCATCTTCTAAGGCTTCTGGGTGTGATCCTAAGCGACAAAGGAAGATGTTGACCATAGAAGATAAGGTAAAACTGTTAGATATGCCGAAGGAAGGAAGGAGGTTTGCGGATGTCGGACGCCATTTAGCCCTCAATGAGTCTACTGTTTGCTACATCAACAACGACGAGGCAAATATCAGGAAAACAGCGAATATTTCAATTAGTAAAACAGTGAAGAGGGTCGTAACACCCCGCAATAAGATAATAGTGCGGATGGAATCTGCTTTGGCCCTGTGGATTGCTGATTGCAGAAAGAAGAACATCAGCGTAAACACCAGTATCATACAAACAAAGGCGAAGAAGCTGTATGAGACATTTGCTGCAAACGAACCCGACGACGATAGTGGCGACCATGGAGAGGAGGAGGTAGAAGAGGATATCGACAACCCACAACCAGGACTCTTCAGCGATTCTCCACTGAGGAAACAATTGTTCATGACAAGCAAGGGATGGTTTGCCAAATTTCAAAAACACTATGGCCTAAAGAGCGTTTTGGTTTAGGGCAAAGTTGCCTCTGCAGATGCAGCTGCAGCTGAAGATTATGTGAACAACGATTTTAAGAATATTATTGCTGAAGGGGAATATGCTCCTGAGCAAGTCTTTAGCATGGATTAGACTGGGTTATTTTGGAAGAGAATGCCGTCTCGCACTCTTCTCTTCAAGGAAGAAGTTAAAACCACGGGATTTAAAGAGCATAAAGACCGCGTCACCCTCATTATGTGCGGGAATGCTGCGAGCTTCATGTTAAAGCCAGGGCTTATCTATAAATCTAAGAACCCTAGGGCTTTGAAGAATAAGAATGAGAATCTGCTGCCAGTGTAATAGATGCATAACCCTAAGGCCTGGATCATGAAAAGCCTCACATCGGACTGGTTTCACCAATGCTTTATGCATCAGGTCAAAATATATCTTGCGGACAAGGGCTTTGAATTTAAAGTCCTTCTTTCGATGGATAATGTTGGTGGCCATGCAACTAATTTCGAATATGACGGTGTTCAAGTAGAGTTCCTGCCACCAAATACGACATCACTGATTCAGCCTATGGATCAAGGTGTTATTCGTGCGTTCAAGGCCCTCTACACACGAAATTCCCTAGCAAACCTGGTTCAATCCATGAATTCGGACATAGAATTCTCAATGAAGACTTACTGGCATAACTACACGATTGCAACATGCCTTCAAAATATTCAGAATGCAATCAAAGAGATGAGGCCGGCCACAATCAATGCCAGCTGGAAGAACTTGTAGCCCGAAGTCATCTACGTCTACAAGCTATTCGCTCCTGATGAAGTCCATAACTCGACAGTTGCGAAAGGTGTGAAGTTGGCTGCATATCTAGGAGGAGAAGGCTTTGAAGGTATGATTCACGAAGACGTGAATGAACTGATCGACTGCCACTCGCAGCCTTTGACTGATGAAGACGTGGAGGAAATGACAAAATCAGCGAGCGAAGAAAGAGGAAGAACCAGAGGAAATGCACAAAGAAATTGAAGAACCTGGCCTTACACTCGAACGTCTGGCAACCATGTATGAACATGTGAAAGCAGTCCAACAACTCTCGCAAGAACATGACGATAATATGGTTCGCTCGTGAGCTTCGGCAATCTTCTCGACGATGCCATGATTCCTTACAAGACCATCTTCCAACAAAAGAAGAATCAGCGACAGCAACTCCCCATTACTACGTTCTTCTCTCGCAAAAAACAGCCGTAAAGCTGTCATTGGCTGCGGAATAATATTCTCTGGAGTCTATACACGTCATCGTAACCTCATTCACAGTTAGCTTACCTATCATGTTCATACAAATTTATGCTTGCATGCTGTTATTTGAAAAGTAAAGGGTGATTTTTTAACAGTGCAGGGAGGGTTCATACAGTAAAGGTAAAAATAAATGTAAAATAGCTATGTATATGAGTATGTCACGTCATCATCATCTCATTCACGGTAAGTTTACTTATCACTTTCATATAAATTTACGCTTGCACGCTGTTATTAATAAATAAAGGGTGGTTTTTTAACAGTGCAGGGAGGGTTTATACAGTAAAGGTAAAAATCAATGTAAAATACCTATGTATATAGGGTGATCCTACTTCGCGGATTTTCACCTATTGCGTCCGGTCCCGGAACCGAAACCCCGCAATAAACGAGGGATTACTGTATTCCTCAATTCAATGTATTTTCTGCCTTATTGTGCCTGGCATACCATAATATTACCTTCTACTAATAAAAATAGTCTCTAGGAGTGAGATATTCATTCTTCACTATAATCCTAACAAAACACCTACAGAAATAAGTCAACAATATCCAATAAAAAAATAAATAAAAAAATTCCAGAATATACTAAATTCAAGTTTTTTCTCTTCTTAATAACACATATGTCTTTACAAGGAATTCAAAAACAGTAAAATAGATATCATAAGTAAAAATATGTGGGGAGAGCAATATTCTCATTTAGCTATTCCTTGTATTAGTCAAGAAAACAAATTTGTGTTAATAGCTATTATAAAATCACATCATGGCATGAGGGTACAGTCTTATCAGCTTATCATTAATATAAGGAACTCATAAGATAACAGGATTTGAATATATGTTGGCACTCTAACAATTACCAAAGCAAATACTAAAGAACAGGCTTAAAGGTTTTAATATGAAAAGCAATTACACACATACAAACTAAGGTATTTCTATGAGAATCTCTAAGGTGGAATGCAATATTGTATTATAATGAACAGATCTTTCATTGGTTTTGTGCAACTGAGTCAATCTTCACACAATATGCATTATTTATAGGGCAAAGTAGAACCTTGTTAAAAATACATAAATCACCCTCTAAGATATAATTTAAAATACAAAAATACTTTGCAGGCTAAACGTATCCATTAGTAATAAAAAATATTTCTTTTATATAAACAATGAATATATGCTTGCAAAACAATGTTTAACTGGAACTTGAAACAAAATTGTGTAAAACAACAAAAAGTCATACTTACGAAGGGGGTTGTCTCACCATGCTACTGTGTTAGTAGGTTTAACAAACACAACATACTAAGAGCCAGTTGGATCACTCTTTTTTATTTTTGCCATTACCATTTTTGACAGCATCCCCACCCTTTTCTGCTGCTGCAGCCTTCCTGCCAGCCAAGGTTTGTGCCAAAGAGTCCCAGATTCCACCCAAGAATATGGCACAAAACAAGTTCTCAAAAGGCACGAAGGGATCATGAATTCCTAGCAGCAGAGATGACAACTAAAACAAACAAACAGACACAAAGAATTAACAACTTTCAAAAATGGCACAAGTAAATAGCATGATGGATAAAAATATATCTAAATATGTACTGTATTCGTATAATATACGGCCAAATTAAACGCAAATCTATGTCAGCTAAATAAACACTTAATATGGCAAATTTCATATTTTACAACACATTTCTTTATAATTATTAAACATATAAGTGCAAGGAAAAATATCGGTCTTGGTTTTATAAAATATACGAAGACAATATTTCAATGCCACATATCTTGAAAGAAATTACAGCAAATAAATGGTGGCATCAACTGCAAAACAAGACCTGAAATAACATCAAAATACCCTGCCATCCTCAAGTTTACTGCATATTGGTTTTCAGAGAGAAAAAAGTACAACTCATGCAGAAAAAGATTGCCAGCCTCCCCCACGCCTTTCTTCGTTTTCGTCATTGGCTACGGTGGAAGGAAATAAGCGAAGAAAATTTTCACCCATACCACTATTAAAGTAATAATATGTGTAAACCAAATTAAATATAAACAGTACTCGAGATTCAGTTGTCAAAGCATTAAAGTAAGTTCAATATTCAATTAAAAATGTAAAATTAATCAGACAAATATATATTTATCCTGCTTGATACCATAAAAACACAAATGCAAATATGCATTCACTTTTGTCCACAAAAAAAGGTAAAATTTCATACAATATTTTTTTTAACGTTTTATGGGTGATTATTAATCCATATTATGAGGACGGACAGCAAAGGAGTTGAGGAATTAAGGCTGGGCCCCCTTTCTAATGCCCCGCAGTGGGCTCGATAGTGGGTCTGCCTACTCCCAAGTATTAAAATCATAATGCTATTGGAGTCCACAGAAGGCATAATTCTATAAAAATACAAAATAATTACATGAAATTCATATGAATTTCACATACATAAACGAAATTCAACACTCAAAATAAAATACCTTGAAATAGACAAAGAAAATACAGATGCCAAAGTAGACCAGAGCATGGGGAGCAGATATGAGGTCGGTTTTCTTGTCCAAAACAAAAATGAGACCAGCAGCAATTGAAGCTTTGGTGGGGCTAGAAAGAGAGTGAGAAATGTAAAAATATGACTAGAAGAATCATCTGCTGTTGTAAACAAAACAAAACAAAATTCTTTAATATAAAATCAGTTTTCTATTTTCTCTTTAAATCTACTACCACTAAAAATCTTTCATTTGATAGTAATGCTCTATAATATAATTTGATATTTATGGTATATCCAAGAACAGGTATGATAGAACAGGTATGATTAAAGATATGAGAACAAAAAAAAAAATACGATCATTTAGGATACTAATTTGGTATTACAATTAGAGAGAACTTACAAGGACGGCTGCATTACTTCAACAGATGTGGGTGTCCAGACTCCTCGCAACAATCTCTCTAAAATCTTCATGAAACCAGAACCATTACCTGAGAATTGATATTTGTATTATTTGCAAATCATAAGTATAAAAACTCTTCATCTATGTTTACGTTACATGTTACAAACAACTGACATTTTAATTCTGATGTTGACAAGAGACTATACATAACTGAATACTGGCATTTTTTTAAGAATTAAATGGGTCCAGCTACTCACTGAAGTTATGAATCTTGATATAGGATGCAAAATATCTAGCTCAGTGAAAGGTTTAAATATATGGATACTAATTTAATTTTGTACATTTAAAAGAATAGGCCTAATTAGGTATCAGACTAACATTTCTGATACAACACATTAACTATCTCTGGAAAGAAAAATCTTTTATCCAAAGTTAGTGAAATGCTAATTGAATTAATCTTCATTGATTAAAATGTAAAAGGAGTAATTAATTAGTAACTGCTCTATAACCAAATGATAAAAAAAATTCACCATACTAACCCTTTATGGCACCAATTAGAATCATAGTAACGTAGCCATTAGGGAACACCTTCGCAGCATGGGTTACACCATCGTTAATTTTCTTTACCCTGAAATCAAATTACCCGTATTAAGAAATACATTGTCTACCTCATGAGCAAAGATTTCTAGCTAAAACAGTTCTATATACCTTTTTCAGACTACCAAATAAATATGCTAAGCGTGGCAATTCTAGTGAACTGAGGATCAATATAGGCACATACTGACATACACACTTCATTCTTAATTCACGCAACAAAGAGAAAGTACCTATATGTGCAAAATAGTTACTACTGCTACAGATATCCCTACAAAAGGGAGAGGAAAAATAGCAGATAAAAAACAATGCCATGGGACCAATTAACAGATCCTCATTCATGTTCCAGATCCCAAAACCCAAAAAGCCTTAATAGAATGTAGAGGGAACGTAACTCATTGCAAGGTTAGCATGGCAACTAATACATTTCCACAAGAACTGTCAGAACACCTTTTCTAAACAGAAGAAACTATCTCTGTCTCAAGGACAGTGGTCATAGAAAATCATCAAAGAGGTAGGTGGATTATCTGAATGCTCAGGATTACGAGATGGTCTAAAGCAGAATTTAAGAAAGCATAAAATTAAATAATTCATGGAGTATGACAGCAAAGATGTGCGAGTAAAACTCCTTAACTATATACAGAAATCTCTCTTCCATAAACAACCAGGATAAAGGAGTGATCTCTTCTACACCCATCTCTTAAAAATATTTAAAGAGGATTGACTATGCCCAAGGAAAGAATCTACATGGTGGTCTTGATCTAGACTGGTTCAGCTTTGCATTGTAACCATCACTTAAGGCAGATGATGAGATCTCCTGGTGGAGCACGTAGCCTACAGAAAAATGGTTTCAAAATCACATTCCTTTCTCTTAAGACTGCTAACATTGAAAGATTATATATTACAGCATAATATCCAGAAAATATCCTATACAAATATTTTATACAATTCATTATGCACCTTTGAAGATTTTCAAATGGAAAAAGTGAACACAAGATTTTATTTTTTCTCTGCAAGCTGCCAATTACTCGTCTGTCTACCAGGCAGCCAACAAGGCACCGCTTGATTAAAAATTCCTATTTGCCATTCTCGCAAATTAAACACCAAATTTCATCCAACATGAAGGCAAGAGAAGAAAAAACTATACATTAACGTAATACAGTAATAAAACACCCAATATATAAATATATACTTTATACACATGAGACATCAAACTAATTTGTGAAAGGGCTATCAAATACATATGAGATGACAATGATAGAAACACTTTTACTACTGGTAGTCACCACTTCACTATTACAGCTGTAATTTGGGGTCAAGAAACAGGATTAAGTGATAGACAACAAATCAAAATTCTTTTGCACAAAACTTTCTTTAGATATATTTGGCACAAAATGCACAAAATGACATTAGCAGAAGGGAATATCTATCAATATTCAGTATTACCAGAGTA
>JAXCGZ010021701.1:17500-33479 GCA_037179515.1 Halocaridina rubra | reverse complement strand
GAATATTTGATGTGTATTAAGGGTAATCAAAACTTCGTAGAATTCTTCTTAAATTTTCCATACAGAGAGTGTGCGTCGGCCTTGAACGAATGATTAGCTTATGAAATTGAAAACACCCACTCAGGTATTTTTAATTTTCCAAGTTATAACTTGCAAAGGACCTCTCTCTCTCTCATCGGAAAATTACTAAGGTCTCAGGTAGTGAATAGTGTAATCGTCGTATATACTCAAGCACTCTCTCTCTCTCTCTCTCTCTCTCTCTCTCTCTCTTCTCTCTCTCTCTCTCTCTCTCTCTCTCTCTCTCTCTCTCTCTCTCTCTCTCTCTCTCTCTCTCTCTCTCTCTCTGTGTGTGTGTTTTGATGTGAATTGCCCGTTATATATCGTGTATATTTTATACACTGAAAATTTTGTTTGAATAAACGATTTCTTAGAAATTCGTTGTAATAATAAGGAAAGTGAAGCCTTAATAATAAAAATAATAATAATAATAATAATAATAATAATAATAATAATAATAATAATAATAATAATAATAATAATGATAATAATAATAATAATTTAATTATGATAATAATAATGATAATTAAATAATGATAATATTAATAATAATAATAATAATAATAAAAATAATAATAATAATGATGATGATGATGATGATGATGATGATGATGATGATGATGGTGATGAAAATTACCTGTAAGGGAGACTTGACACGATTCATGATTATGGCACTCTGTGTCCCCAACAGCTTGAAGATCTATCCTTTGATGTGTTTGACGCCACGCTCTTGGCCTCCGGCTGGTGTTGGTGTGAGTGATGCGAGCTGTTCAGCAATATGACAGACCATTTAGGGGGAAAGAGAGAGAGAGAGAGAGAGAGAGAGAGAGAGAGGAGAGAGAGAGAGAGAGAGAGAGAGAGAGAGAGAGAGAGAGAGAGAGAGAGAGAGAGAGAGAGTCAAATCAAAAATCAAAAAAATCAAAAATTTTATTTCCAATATACATTGGTTATTCACATAGAATTATATATACAACGTCTAAAATACATGCAGAATTATTCAATACTAAAATCCAGTTCTGGGGCCAAGCACATCATCAACATTTAAATGACTAACCTACATTAAAACATCCAAAGATAAAACAGTTAAGCAATTTTTAAAATCATCACAACATAATTAAAATTTACAGCAAACTTTTTAAAACCAATTACGAGACATACATAGCATAAAGAATACATAAAAGAAAATAAAAATGATGACAAATGGATTCTTTAAAATGCAACATAAAAATATACGTAAGTAAATATCATCAAATCTTTAAAACTAACACACTAAAGCACTAGAATCTAAAATAATAAAACACGTGGTATTAAAATTGAACATAATAAAGCCATAAAATTCAACCGATAACATTAAAACATAAAATTACAAAAGTACATGGTTCAGAGATAAAATGACTCGTCAACATCTTATTAAAACTAAGGTAGGATGTACGCTTAAATTAATGCACTGTAGTCTAAAGCATTTCTTTTATTTATTTAAGAGGTAAGTTTTTAGTTTTTCCTTAAATATATGTAACAAAGGCGATTTCTTTATGTTTTCTGGAATATTGTTATATATTGTTGGTGCTTTGATTAATATATTTCGAGCTCCCATATCCGTTTTAGTCCTCTGAATAAAAAGATTACTTGATTGACGTGTATTTCTAGTTATCGTGTTCCCCACCGTTGGTAAAACGAACAGCCAATCAGGCAACAGATTGTTACAAATTTTATATGCAAGTACACATATATCAAAAGTAATTTTGCAACTCATGTTCAACCATTTAAGTTCGCAAAGAATAGGTGTTACGTGATCATATTTTCTAGCTCCACCGAAAGCTACTTTGGCGGCAAAATTTTCTAATTTCTGTACTCTTTCCACTTGTTTGGTTGTTACACCCCAGACTTTTAAACAATAATTAATGATGCTCAAAACCAGTGACTGTACAACTGTTACACGTGTTGTTTTATCAAAGCTATCCTTGATCCTATTCAAAAACATTAGTATACCACTAATTTTACTTGATATATGATTGATATGAACATCAAATAGCATATATTGATCCGTAAATACTCCAAGATTTTTTACTGATTTCGATGGTATGATAGCAGTGTTACCAAAATTTATTACGGTGTTAGGTGGTATAAGTGAGACAAGTTGTCTTGACCCAACAAACATGCATTGCGTTTTATTTTCGTTTACATTTAGTCCGTTCATCTGAAAATATATATTTGCTTCCTGAAGGGCTAATTGTGCTGTGTTTATTAAATCGCTTAGTTCACTTACTTTGCCCGATATAATAATCTGCGAGTCATCAGCATATTGTGCCAAAAAGTAATTCCTTAAAATCTCATGCATGTCATTAATATATATTAGAAATAAAATCGGACCTAAAACTGAACCTTGAGGCACACCATATTTTACTGCTCTTGGAGATGAAACAACAGAACCTAACCTAACAGACTGAACTCTATTGCTCAAATAACTCTCAAACCATCGCCTATCTATCTTTAGCTGGTAACATTTTTCTAAGAGAACATTATGAGCAACACTGTCAAATGCTTTAGATAGATCTAACAGTAAAATTAAAGATATATTTTGACTTTGAATATTATCATAAATATGTTGATTTACTTTTAGTAGTGCCGTTTCAGTTGACAAGTTTGGTCGAAAACCATGTTGGCTATCCGTTAATAATCTTTTACTTTCGAGAAACATTACTAGCTGCATTGCAACTACCTTTTCTAAGATTTTCGAGAGAATGGGGAGCAAAGAAATAGGACGGTAATTACTTACGTCTTCCACATCGCCAGCTTTAAAAAACGGCACTACGTGTGGATGCTTCCATAGCTCAGGATATATAAAGGTAACGATTGAGGTATTAATAATAACAGTTATATAAAATATTAAGACTGGGAGGGAATCTTTCAAGTATTTTAAAGTAATACCGTCTGATCCAATAGAATTTGTCTCTTTAAAATTTTTGATAATTAGAATTACCGTATCTACATCCACAGGTTGAGGTCTGAAATAAGAGTTGTCAGAATAGTGAATATTGTTCGCTACATTTGGGGTCTGTAATCTTCTTTCTAAACCTTCTTGTGACTTCTGAAATGCATTCTCGCCTACGCATGCAAAATATTCATTAAATTCATTTGCTTTTTGAGAAGGGTTTTCAAAATTATGTTTTTCATTCTTTTTAAGACCAGGTATCATATCTTTAATAATCCCCCATGTTGCCCCACTATCCCCTTTACAAGTAACTAATTTATCCTTAAAATATCTAATTTTAGCATTGTTTAAAAGACTCTCCGTATTTTTTTTTTTTGATTGTTTATACTTATTTGCTAATTCAGAGTTATGTCGGTTCACCTTTAGCTCTGACTGTAAATTATTTTTATCGGCAATTAATGTCTTTAGATTTTTATCTATCCAAGGAGCAAAGGGTCTTGTTAATTCAACAGTTATAATAGGTGCACACTGATCTAAACATTTATTGAAGGTTTCTGTAAGGGTAATCACCTGCAAGTTTGCATTGTCTGTGTGCAAGATATTATTTAGTACATGCGATTGGTTTAAAAGTAAATTACAAAATATGTCTTGACTATACTTCTTGCTACACCTATAAGTTATGGCTTGGGGTTCCGGTTTGGGTTTACGTATGTCTATAATTACCGTTATCATCTCATGATCAGCAACAGGGCTCGGAAATACATCTGACTTGACTATCATTTCTTTTTTATTTGTGATTAAAAGATCGATCAAAGTGGAGGACTTCGAAGTTATTCTAGTGGGTTTATCAATTATTTGCTTCAAACTTAGATTATTGATTATCTTTATCATATTGTTACCTCTAACAAATAAGTCATCGTTAAAATCACCTAATATAAAAACAGGCTTAATTTTTAAACATACTGATTTAAAAACCTCAGAAAGATAAGAAAAAGATGATGCCTTGGCCCCAGGATGACGATAAACACATCCAATAATAAAAGAGGGAAATTTTTTATGCTGTACTTGGATCCACACATCGTCAACACCTTCAACCCTCTCTATATCGAATGAAATAGACTTAACATTGTAATTGTCACGAATAAGAATGCAAGAACCTCCTCCATTTCCCATATCACACCTTATAACAGAGAGAGAGAGAGAGAGAGAGAGAGAGAGAGAGAGAGAGAGAGAGAGAGAGAGAGAGAGAGAGAGAGAGAGAGAGGAGAGAGAGAGAGAGAGAGAGAGAGAGAGAGAGAGAGAGAGAGAGAGAGCAAACATACAAACATTTATTTCCATTTTACAATGGGTATTCTTTTACAAAACTAAGAGTACACTTATAAGTAGACATGTAATTGAACTAATAAGTGAGAGGATAATATATACATTGAAGAAATATATATATATATATATATATATATATATATATATATATATATATATATATATATATATATATATATATATATATATATATATATATATATATATATATATATATATATATATATATATATTGACACAATTTTAGCAAATGTTGTCAATGGTCTTGTAGTTGTTTTTCGCTTTACTGATATTCATTGAATGATTGATCCATTTTTGAGCGCGAAGCTCTTAAATTTTATATGACCCTCTTTCGGACATCTACAATACTTCCAGTCATCAATTAACTAGGCAAGCCTCAAACCTCTGAAGCTCAGTAACTGACAAAGATATTCACGGTACAGAGGTTAAGATTGTTCAGTATGTTATATATCTCTGATTCAACTATTGTGTTTTAAATATTGTATATAGTTTTAATATTTAGTAGTTGTGATAGTCCTGCCAAATTTTGAGCCTTATTTATTGGTTCATTTTAATACAGAGAACGTCTACACAGTACAATATTTAGTTCCATTATTTCCCCTGAATTTGTAAGGATAATTGCAGCCAATAGCATGCTTTGCATAAGCATAATTTGAATATTATTGACTTCATTTCCTGGAAAAGCATTTCTAAGAGAAAACAATAAGATAATCACGGCAATACTAATAGCATTAGTAGTAGTAGTAGTAGTAGTAGCAGCAGCAGCAGCAGCTGCAGTAGTAGTAGTAGTAGTAGTAGAAGTAGTCGTAATAGTCTATAAAAGGGGGGGGGAATTTAAATATTAGACATTGCTCTGAGACTATTACCAGAGTATCAAGCCAGAGTCTTTCACTCGTTTAGGGTTTACGACGTGGGAGAGGATATACAGACATCATGGCAAAATCTTTCTTTTCGAGAATTACCGAAGTCATGTCAGGGAGAGAGGAGGCGGCCCCAAAAGGGGGTTTCTTTTAGAGTATGTTTGCAGCAATGTCGAATCTCTCTTTCTTTGTTAGTGTCTCCATTGCATTCGCTTCGTCGGACAAAGTCTCATGATAAAATAAGAATGTAAATTATCTAGACTTTTGAGGAAATGACACTGGAAGAAAACATATAAATATAAAAGTAATATTGGTCGTAGTAGTAGTTGAATGATTTTATATATATATATATATATATATATATATATATATATATATATATATATATATATATATATATATATATATATATATATATATACATATATATAATACACATATACACACACACACACACACTTATTTACTTGTATGTAAGTGATTTACTTAAATATAAGTAAATTACCTGAGTTCCTTAATATGAGAAGGAAGTTTTATTTATGCAAATAATGAATATCTGCAAATATTATGTTTTGGAAAAAATGGTGATAACTTATAACATGTGTAGCATTAAGTCTTCATTTGCGCGCTCATTGCATATTTACAAAATTAAAAACAAAAAAATCCAAAGTTATAATCTCATACTAAGAGGAACATTGTGGAGCAGTGGTAGCGTCTGGGGCTGGTAATATACTGGCTCCGGGTTCGATCCTAGGCCGGGATTTGAATTAGCTTTCGCTGTGTTAAGTCATTACCGATTTAACTGGACATTTACATGGCATATCGGTGATTTCTTATAGGTTTACCGAATTATTCAACCACTACCTGGAGATCAGTGGTGTCCGCGTGATCGGAGAGGGAGCTTGGAGCCCTTTACATGGTAGGCATATAGTGGGGCTCTTGTGCTATCACCGTCATTTGCCTCTGTCTTTCATTAGAGACCTTTAACCTGTATTGATTCAGGCTAGGAGGAACGTGACAATTTTCCATCTTGTTTCATGTTTGTCGTTAGTTTTAATTCACTTGGGCAACCCAGAATGTTGGGGTTACCTCTCATGATGGAGTGTGACGTGTGAGTGACATTTACATTAAACTCTGGCTTCAGCCACATATCGTTCTATGTTGGAGATACGAAAGACATGGCGAATGACTTCCTTGGAAACAGAGTCACATCAAAAGACTAGGCAAACGCTTGCCCTTAATAAGAAGGTTTCTTAATGACCGTTTCAGACACGTTGAAAAGGAGTACAGAGATACTTGTTTATTCAGATAAGTAAGCATATGAACGTTTGATTATCAGTATTCTCCATTTCTTGGTGATTCAGCGTCTCTCTCTGTGATTGTCCCTGCAACCCGCTTTCGTTACTTACAATACATTAATGATGGAATGACCATATCAAGATGACTTCTCTCGGTGACAGTTCAGATACAAAGCTTATTTTTTTGCGATTTTTGAATACAGTGGAATATTTAATAATACCCTAATATAGATATGTATAAATTAGTTTTCTGCACGTTAAGAAAATTATAAATCCTTAATTGAATAAGTAAATAGGAAAATAGATAAGTGTATACATTTGTAAATAAATGATTGTTTTAATAAGTACATAAAGTAATGAATAAATAGATAAAGACAAAGGCTCCATTGCAAATCATCAAAGTCTTCCCTTGTCAGGATTCAGAGACGGTCTCTCTCTCTCTCGCGTAATTAAAAGAGAAGGTTGCCATTCTCTTCTCATTGGCCGTTCCACTTTTGGTTTTATAAAAATTTACTACTTATGAAAAAAGAATAGGCATTAATATATGGAGGACGTCTTTTTTTACTTGAATTCGGTCATTACTTTCGGAAACTAACTTAATCATTACATTTTTTTTATCCATCCATCTTTGTATATCTCTCTATCTGTCTATGTATGTATGTATGTATGTATGTATGTATGTATGTATGTATGTATGTATGTATGTATGTATGTATGTATGTATGTGTGTGTGTGTGTGTGTGCGTGCGTGCGTGCGTGCGTGCGTGCGTGCGTGCGTGCGTGCGTGCGTGTGTGCGTGCGTGCGTGCGTGCGTGCGTGCGTGCGTGCGTGCGTGCGTGCGTGCATGCATGCATGCATGCATGCATGCATGTATGTATGGATGGATAGATTGATGGATGGATGGATGGATGGATGGATGTGTGTGATTACCTAATTGTGATTACCTAATTGTGTTTACGGGAAAGAGCCCAAAGCTCGTATCTTCCCGTCTCCTGATCGGTTCCATTTTAGACTTAGTGATACTTATCGTACCTGTCCTTAAAACTATGGATTGAGATAGCATTAACTACCTCCTCGCTTAGCGAATTCCAATTATCAACTACTCTTACACTGAAAAAGTATTTCCTTACATCCTGCAAAGAAGTTTTCTTACGAAGCTTCAAATTATGACCTCTAGTTCTAGAGCCAGCCATATCGAAATATCGATCCCTATCCACTCTATCATAACCATGAAGGAATTTAAAGACTGTCACCATATCCCCCCTTACTCTTCTAGCTTCGAGTGATGGCAAGTCTAATTCCCTCAGCCTCTCATCATAACCGAGATTGCGTATTTCTGGCATCAATTTCGTGGCATGTCTTTGAACTTTTTCAAGCTTAGCTATGTGCTTTTTCAAGTGCGGATTCCAAAAGGGGGCTGCATATTCGAGTTTTGGCCTCACATAGGTTACATAAATATTTCTGAACATTTCCTTGTCCATGTGCCTGAAGGCTACCCTTACATTTGATAAGAATGCATATGCTGCCCTTACTACGCCATTTATATGTATTTCTGGAGACAAATCTGCCAGTATGTTTACTCCGAGATCTCTCTCATTTTCTGTCTCTTGAAGTTGTACTCCAGCCACCGAGTAGTCAAGCTTGGGCCTTCTTGCACTTGTACCCATTCTCATTACCTTACATTTTGAGGTATTGAATTTCATTAGCCACTTTTCTGACCACTCATGCAGATTATTTAGATCCTCCTGAAGTTCTCTACCATTGTTCTCGTTTTTTACTTTCTTCACAATCTTTGCATCATCTGCAAACATATTCATGAATGAATTTACAGACTCTGGTAGGTCATTTACATATACAAGGAACAAAAGTGGCCCTAAAACTGAACCCTGTGGAACTCCACTACTAACTCTTCTCCATTCAGACACTGAGTGTCTTTCTCTAACCCTCTGTTCCCTTCCTTCTAAGTAAGTTTTTATCCATTCCAAGACATTTCCACCTATTCTAGCCATTGATTGCAGCTTCCTAATAAGTCTCCCATGTGGAACAGTGTCAAACGCTTTCTGGAAGTCTAGGAATATGCAATCTGCCCAGCCCTCTCTTTCCTGTAAGATTTGGCTTACCTCATCATAAAATTCTAATAAGTTTGTTACTGTTGATCTTCCTTCTCTGAAGCCATGTTGCCTCACTGACAAAAAGTTGAAGGATTCCAAGGGAGAGGAAACTGGTCTATAGTTCAGAGCCGTATCCCTCCTTCCCTTTTTGAAGATAGGTATCACATTTGCTTGTTTCCAGCATCTTGGAATCTCCCCCGACTCCAGTGACTCCTTAAATATGATACTTAGTGCCACTGATATTGTGTTTGCGCATTTTTTAAGCACATGAGGGGATATGTCATCAGGACCTGTAGCTTTATGAACATCTAAATCCATCAGCGCTTTGCATACCTCTGTGGCTGTAAGGTTGATGTTCTCTAATACCGGCCCTTGAGCTTCTATCACTGCAATCTGAGGGGGTGGGGTATTTTCTACTGTAAATACTGACTGAAACTCCTTGTTCAATTCTTTGCAGATCTCTTCGTCCGTCTCAGTGATGCTTCCATCCGCTCTCTTTAGCCTTAAAACCTGTTCTTTTACCTTCAGTTTTCCTCTGATAAAGCTGTGGAAAAGCTTGGGATTTTCTTTAGCCTTCCTGGTGATGTCCCTCTCATAATCTCTCTCTGCCTCTCTCCTTTTACTTAGGTAGTCATTTCTTGCTCTTTTGTAGGTTTGCCAGGCATTTATGTTTTTTCTCCTCCTATACCTTTTCCAGCATTTGTCTCTCCACTCCTTAGCTCTTTTACACCCATTATCGAACCATTTCTCTCTGGCATGAATTACACCTACTTTGGTGACAGGTATGCAGCAATCTACTATCTTCCCATATTTCTCACAAAAGATGTCATACATTTCTTGTACAGATTTGTTGTAAAATAAGGTTCTCCAGTCAATAACAGCAAAAAGCTCATTCATTTTGATGTAATCTCCTTTCGGATAGTTCCTCCTCATGTCCTCAGTGCCTCTACTCTCAGGAAGAATGTCTTCAATGATATACTCCATCAACAACACACAGTGGTCACTCTTTCCAATTGGTGGTTCATACTCAATATTTTCAATATCCAACACATTATCTGTGAACACTAGATCAAGTAGTGATGGCTCATCCCCACCCCTGGCTCTTGTTGGTTCCATTACATGTTGGTGTAGGAAATTCCCTTGTACGCAATCTAGGAATCTTGCCCCAAATGAGTCCTCACCACTGTGTGGGTCAAGATTTATCCAATCTATCTCTTTATGATTAAAGTCTCCCATAATCAAAATCCTACATATTATTTCCCGTGCCATGTTAACAACTGAGTTTATGACTTCAATAGTACCTATATGACTTTCATCATAAACTTCAAGCCTATTTTGGTTCCTTGGTGGGTTGTATACAACAGTTATTATAATGCTCTCTGACCCAGTATTTATGCGAGCAACAAGAAATTCCCTGAACTCACTTTCTATAGCCAAGTTTATTTCTTCAACTTGAATCCTCTCACTTATGAGCAGTGCTATCCCTCCACCAGTCCTCTCAGATCTTTCAACCCTTAGTATTCTGAAGCCCTTAGGAAAAACTGTGACACTGTTTATGTCCTCACTCAACTTAGTCTCTGTAATTGCTACTATATCTGCCTTACTGTTGTGAATCCTATCTTTTAATTCTACTGCCTTACCAGCTAATCCATCAGCATTTGTGTATAACAATCTTAATGAGGCCCCATCCCCTGATCTTCTGTCATTATCTTCTTTATCTCCCCTTTGTCTGGAAGTATTCTGTAACAAAAATTTTTCTTCTCTTCTTCATTTCTTTCATCATTTAACCTTCTTGCCTCTTGCAACAAGTTTTTGATCTTTCCCATCTCTTCCTGTGTTCTGTATCGTCTAATGAACACTTCTTTGCATTCTTGAAGGTCTTTTAGACTTTTTTTTCTCAACAATATTTCCCTACATGTTTCTCCTCTCTCAAAGGTTACTTTTGTTGGTCTCGGCTTTCCTTCCCTCGAATATTTACCTAGTTGGTGTATGTTTACAATATCCTCAGGACCACATACTACTCCAAGCTTTCTTATCAGGTCTACAATGCTAGCTTTATTTTCTTCAAGTCTCCCCTGCCATGTTGGCTCCTGGGATTCACTTATGCCTGAGATTACCACTGTCTTCTCCTTATCAAGTGCCTGTCTGATGAGTGGGTTTGCCCTTTCCATCACAACGTCTTTCATTTTTTCGATTACTGTCTCTTTATAGTCAACTGTTTGTATGTTTTCCAGTGCCACCACCTTTACAGTCTCTTTTACTGCCACATTCCCCTTTAGTGCATCAGCAAAGGACGTTTTCATGGCATAATTTTCCATATTCAGCTCCTGGAACTCTTTTCTGAACTGTTCAATGTTTTCCTTAATCTGAACATTCCAAGCAGCAATCTCGTCTCTCTCAGAAGAGAGCAGTGAACTAACATCTAATTCCTTTAGGTTGTCATTCAGCTGTTTGTTTTTATCTTCTTGTTTAGAAATTCTTGATTCTAGTTGACTCTTTTTCCTTTCCAGCTTCTTTATTCTTTTTTCTAGTTCCTTCTGTGTGTGTGTGTGTGTGTGTGTGTGTGTGTGTGTGTGTGTGTGTGTGTGTGTGTATGTGTGTATGTGTGTATGTATGTATGTATGTATGTATGTATGTATGTATGTATGCATGTATGTATGTATGTATGTATGTATCTATCTATCTATCTATCTATCTATCTATCTATCTATCTATCTATCTATCTATCTATCTATCTATCTATTTACATCCATCCATCTATCAATAGATAGATAGAGAGATAGATAGATATGAGTGTGTCTTTGTGTGTGCGAAGTAATGTAACGAAATCAGATGAGTCTTGTAACAATGAATATACGGACTGGGAAGTTTCAAGGAAGCAACGAAAGTTCCTTTTGTGTATAAATCTCTACTCATCATCAGAGGTATCTAATTCGCAATATAAGCAGTATATTACTCGTATAGGTACAGAACAGGAAGAAAGAGCAAGACGTAAATTATTTCAATTCTTCCTTCTTCTAAAGACCTAAATATAGACTTCTTCTCTCTTCAATGTAGATTTGTTTCCTCTGAAGATAGCAATTAAAAACAACGCATGTTTATTTAGCGACCTTAGGAACATGTAAAATTGTGTTATCTAATTTTTATATTTGTTGTGTTCAGAAAGTGAACGTTATTTAAAATCCAAATATATATATATTGTAAGTACCTATGCAAAAACTAGTAATGCACATATTTCATTACATCTACAACTTGAGGGTGTTTAAGATATTTAACGGTATTGTTTAATTATTGGATTTCATAGATAACAAGGACTTCCTAAAGCGTTTTCCAGAATCATTTTCCAAAGGAGGATTTCAATTTAACCTTCTAATTCACAGAGAAACTGCCATTCCAGTGACTGTCCTCACCATTCAACCAATATGTCTTATCCACTTACCTATTTAAAAGCCACTCTCTCTTATTAGCACTCTTCCAGTAATCAACTTTGCTGATCATGAAGCGAGGGCAACGCACTCCAATCTGGGTACGATCATTTTAAACCACTTCACCTCCATTGCTGCACCACTTGCATATCCTCAAAACAAAAAAAAAAGGCATAATTTTCTAGCCATGCTTGTAATCAAGAAGTATTAATATCACTTGGTATTTTCTCCAGAGAGTCTTAGAGCGTATTATGATGTCATTAATTATGATGCATTGTGATCGAAAGGTATTATTATAAGTATGCGAAGTATATCTCCAACTCCCCTGTTATATTTCATTAAGAATTTCCTTTTTGCACAAGGATTCCTTATGCATTAGAAATCAGTCTTTCTTATCTTACATTAACGTGAATACATAATATATGAACAATGACGTCTTGGATCAAAGACTGAAAGTGACAGAAATGATGTCACATTAAAAAAGTCTTCCTTCATTTACTTTCTTTTCCTGAGCCTGCATCTACACCGAATATTCTGGCCTATGCTTTTAACATATATCACTATTCCTTAAAATCTGACAAGTCATAATACTCCCATCTGTGTTCCTCTCTACTATTTCTTAAATGTTTTCTTGATGACCCGGCCCGATGAGGACAATTTCCCTTGCTCATCTCTGTGTCACTCTTGCCAAAGTAAAATGAGCTTCTGCTGTGAGGATGTCATCTGGCACCTTGTGCAATTACCATTCATCCATGCAAGAAATACTTGGCAATCTCTGTCATCACGAAGAGAAAGTCATGATGTAAGGTAATCCTTTTCAACTCCTGAGAAAGAAGATATATTTTCTAATCCCCGTCAACTCAAAAGTTCAAGTAAGTACTGATATTGTAAATGACACTCATCCAGTGCTGAAGCCTAAAAACTTTACGTTATTGTCAAACACGGAGGTTATATAATCATTTTATCATTATTGTTTCCGTCCGTTAGGCTTTGGATTTCTAGAATAACTAGAAATTGAATATAGGAAATAATAGTTAGGTATTTATGTGATCCCAAGGAAGGACAATACGTTGTTAAACTCCGTCAGTTCATTTGATATTTTCCATTATCGGTAATACTTTTGTCCCCATGAAAGATGTAAGAACTCTATATTTGATTTCTAATTCTTTTGTTATATATATATATATATATATATATATATATATATATATATATATATATATATATATATATATATATATATATATATATATATATATATATATATATATATATATATATACATATATATATATATATATATATATATATATATATATATATATATATATATATATATATATATATATATATATATATATATATATATATATATATATATATATATATATATATATATATATATATATATATATATATATATATATATATATATATATCTGTGTGTGTGTGTGTGTGTGTGTGTGTGTGTGTGTGTGTGTGTGTGTGTGTGTGTGTGTGTGTAATTACCTAATTGTAATTACCTGATTGTGTTTACGGGAAAGAGCCCAAAGCTCGTATCTTCCCGTCTCCTGATCGGTTCCATTTTATGCTTAGTGATACTTATCACACCTGTCCTTAAAACTATGGATTGAGATAGCATTAACTACCTCCTCGCTAAGCGAATTCCAATTATCAACTACTCTTACACTGAAAAAGTATCTCCTTACATCCTGCAAAGAAGTTTTCTTACGAAGCTTCAAACTATGATCTCTAGTTCTAGAGCCTGCCATATCAAAAAATCGATCCCTATCCACTCTATCATAACCATGAAGAAATTTAAAGACTGTCACCATATCCCCCCTCAATTTCCTAGCTTCGAGTGATGGTAAGTCTAATTCCCTCAGCCTCTCATCATAACTGAGATTGCGTATTTCTGGTACCAGCTTCGTGGCATGTCTTTGAACTTTTTCAAGCTTAGCTATGTGCTTTTTCAAGTGCGGATTCCAAAAGGGGGCTGCATAATCGAGTTTTGGCCTCACATAGGTTACATAAATATTTCTGAACATTTCCTTGTCCATGTGCCTGAAGGCTACCCTTACATTTGATAAGAATGCATATGCTGCCCTTACTATGCCATTTATATGTATTTCTGGAGACAAATCTGCCAGTATGTTTACTCCTAGATCTCTCTCATTTTCTGTCTCTTGAAGTTGTGTGTGTGTGTGTTTGTGCGTGTGTGTGTGTGTGTGTGTGTGTTTGTGTGTGTGTGAGTGTGTGTGTGTGTGTGTGTGTGTGTGTGTGTGTGTGTGTGTGTGTGTGTGTGTGTGTGTGTGTGTGTGTGTGTGGGTGTGTGAATTTCAACGTAAGCCGATCAGAAGATGTCATAGAATAGCATCGAAAGTATTGGCTTCATAAGCTTAGCTTTATTTCTCGAAATATTTTGTATTACTGTATAATCCCAGACCGTAGGACGTTGGGATGATTAGCTTATATTCAGTGTATGTGCTCTCAGTGACAGCCAAATAATATGTTGTGACAGCTAATTTGCTTCATCCTGATAAGGAATCAGACTCGTTATTTTTAATGTTTTTTGTTTTATAGTTTTTTATATAAATGTGACATTGAGATGGGCAAAGAAAAAATTACCTCATCAGGCCCGGGCACCAAGAAAGCATTAAGAAGAGGAAAGAGTAGCAGCTTAAGGACAAGGTAAAAATAAGAGCATGATAAACAGTAGGAAAAGGGCACGCTCAAGGTATGCACCAAGTAATGAAGAACCCTAAGTATGGCATAATTAGTCCCTGAGATGACGATGTATATATATATATATATATATATATATATATATATATATATATATATATATATATATATATATATATATATATATATATATATATATATATATATATATATATATATATATATATATATATATATATATATATATATATATATATATATATATATATATTTTTTTTTTTTTCCAAGAAAAATGGTCATATGAGTCGGGGAAGACAGTAGCAGGAAGAGATTTCCCGAGTCGTGTGGCGACTAGTCCGCGAGCTACTAATCTCCTCTCAGTATCCGTTTTCTTTTATTTTTTTCCTTTGACTTGAAATTCCAATTTCCAGTAAACTAAGGGAAGGGGTTGACGATTAACATCAACGTGATATGTGAATATGTATACTTTATGGGCATTGTTTGTCTAAATGATACCCATAAATGATGAGCATGCCTCACTATATCATGAACTTGCTGGAGGTAATATTTTGACCGCAGGATCCATCCTGACCTTGGGTTGAATATACTTTCACTGTTTCATGCCCTTACCGATTAAATTAGGCAATTAATTTGTGTGTTGGTGCTGACCTTTAAGTGTATCTGTTTTTTCAGTCATTGTGTAATGATCACTGGGTCCACGCGATTGGAGAGGGTCTTTGGCCCCGACTAATATATTCGGTATATAATCGGGCGCTGTACTATCGCTATCCCTTGCCTCTGCCTCTCATTAGAGAGACCTTTAACCCTTAACCGCCATGTTAGGCAATTCGCTTACAGCGGCCTCTGTCGACAACGTTCTTGATGCTTGTTCTGTTTTCCTCGTTTATTGTTTTTAAGTGTAATGTAAAAAAAATCTTTTCTTGAAAGATATTTGTATGCGTACATGTGTGTGTATGTGTGTATGTATGTGTATGCCCTCTGAAAAACATACGTTTGCCTGAAAAGATGAGTTACAATAGAGTATATAGCCTTTGTGATGTCGACCACTTTTCAGGAAAACATACTTTTTGACTCTTGGCTCCATAATACTTCCTGAGCTCTGTAATGAGAAGGTAAACAGTGTATCGTTTACGTGAAAAAATACACACGCAAACATATATAGATATATCGCCTTTTCTCTGCATCCTCCTCCATCACACCGCACAACTTCATGTTTTCCGTCACCACAACCATAATCCTCCTCTAT
>JAXCGZ010021701.1:5000-12500 GCA_037179515.1 Halocaridina rubra | reverse complement strand
AATACTAGTTCATCTATTTATATGTACTACATGATCTGCATAGTGTGAACGCTGTTGTATCTTTTATGATTATGTTGCATATACTGTTATTGCTATTTTAGCAGCATTAGCAATAACCAGCTGCTGCTGTCGGGCTTACGTCAAAAGCTGCCTGCCCACTTACCTTGTGGATGATCCAATGAAGATGATGGGGGTGGGGGGAATTGTGGCAACCACTTATCCCCAAGGAGCGAAGTGGAGTGATGTTTGGCTTATGGTAAATTTGTGTGCTTTGCCTCGTCCGCCTCCTTACACGTGGAATTGCCGCTATATATGTATGTATGCTGTATTTGCAAAGGTCTTTATCTATGTTGCCTTTATTCCTTAATGAATTCATCACGTGGGTCAGTATATTGGATGCCCAACAAGAGAGGTATTATAATTTGGCACTGATTGTAGTTTAGTAAGTTACTTCAGATTTCTATAGTTTTAGGTAAATTGGTGTAATCTCTCTCTCTCTCTCTCTCTCTCTCTCTCTCTCTCTCTCTCTCTCTCTCTCTCTCTCTCTCTCTCTCTCTCTCCTCTCTCTCTCTCTCTCTCTCTCTCTCTCTCTCCTCTCTCTCTCTCTCCATCCCAGTGGCGAGGACCCTCTACATCCTACTACTTCGGTCAGTGGTCAACTATCTGTCTCCTGCCTTGTGTCAACTTCCTAGACCAGCTCTCGAGCCACTTGAAAAGTTCCAGAATTGAGTCATGAGATTTATCTTGGGATGTTCTCTCTCTACCCGTATTGTGAGTATGCAGTTGGAGCTCAACTTGCCCCCTCTTGTGGAGAGGATTTATGCCAATGTGTCCTATTTTACTGTTAAGTGTCTTCACTACCCCTTTCTTGCTCCGTACTTCTCTGCTGTCATGAGGACGTCCCTGGATCCAGACGCACCCAGGCTCCCACTTCGAGCAGGAGGTCATAACCTTATCAGGGTGGTGAGTGACATTCTCCGTGGCCTTGACATCGATCTGCCTGTGCAGGCGGCTGTCCCAGATTTACCACCCTGGCGTGTCCCCCTCCCCGCTGTTACATATACACCGACCTCGAAGGATGTCTATCCCCCCCTGCAGAGACAGTTAGCTCTGGAGACTATCGCTGATGTGTCCACGTCTGTCCCTGCAGCACACCACGTCTATGTTGATGGTTCTGTGCAAGCAGATGGGAGGGCGGCATGTGCTGTGTTTTCCCCTACCATGGAGCCGCCTGTGCCGGCTGATTCATGGATTGGCCGTAGACTACCCACCTCATCGAGCTCCACCTACTGTGAACTGGATGCCGTGACTCTCCTTGTTCGACGACGAGTGAATGGGGTAATAATTTGTGACTCCCAATCGGCCCTACAAGCCCTATCCTCGCCAAGACCCATCTGTGGCCGTGCTGTGGGAGATATACTATGTCGCCTCGCGGCCGCTCAGAATGCTTCTCTTGTTGTGTCGTTTGTATGGCCGCCCTCTCACATTGGGCTGACTGGCAACGACACAGCGGATCGTCTTGCCAAGGCGGCTGTATGCTGGATGGGCATGCTGTGGACGCTGAGCCCTCCCTCCGATGCCTACGTAACATCATCTACTCAGCTGGGTTTGCCATGACGGTCCGGCGCAGGGACACGGAGAGGGCCAACAGTGTGTCCATACAGCACCATGATCACTTTCTTCACAGTCGCTACAAGTATCGCAGACGCGGCTTAATGGTGCGGAAAAACAATGTAGTTAGTGCTCGGCTCAGAATGGGGTATCGGCCTTTATGACAGATCTCCCAGACTCTAGATATGCCACAGTACACCTCCTGTAAATTATGCGACCGTCCTAATGCTAACACTCTTGACCACTATTGTCTTCAGTGCCCCACAGTGAGAGATGTTTTACCACGAGGTCAGAACTTAATACAGATCTGCTCATTTTTACTTAATGATGACAACCTTGATGTTATTCTTGCTCGTTATCCTCACTTTGGTGGCCATTAATTATATTGAATTATACATATATTTTCTGTATGTTGCTGTATAATTCTGTTTGTGTATTCTGTGTTTCTCTGAGCTTGACTTTTGTATATAATGTACTCTGTGCTGCCATACTGTGAGTTGTGTGTTAGTATGCAGCAATGTTTTATCAATGTGTACACCTCCCTGTAAACAATGTTCTATTCTTGGTTTTGTATCCATTTGAAGCATTATTTATATGAATTCATATAATGTCTGACACCTTGGCGCAATAAATTAATAAAATAATAAAATAAATCTCTCTCTCTCTCTCTCTCGCACATGCACACACATAAAGTACAACAGTAAAAAAAGAAAGCAGGTAGAAAAAGCTCTTGACCTTGGTCAAGGATTAAATTTCCTGTCATGCAAACTTCTTGTCATCCAATGAGAATGTATCCCGAAATGAAGCCTTTATTCAAACATCTCATCCTGCGTATTGAGAGGAAGGTAAAAAAATAAATCTCATATTCATCATGGAAATTACACGATGTAACCTTGTATAATGTTTCGCTAGTTTTCCAGCTTACAATGAGATCCCATCACGTTATCATATTTCAATTTAATCAGTTTACCCTTTATACGGAAAGGAAAAAAATATGCGAGATTTTGCGTATCATTCTCATGGAAATGATGCACGTGGTAGATATTAATCTTTGTTTTGTTTATATGTACATTCCATATTTGGAATGAATTGAAGAGCGACTTGAAAATTGAAGATGAGTACATAGAAGTTATTAGTGAAGCATGAATAGTTGTTGAAATGTTAAGTATTGAGAAGTGAATGGTTACGGTCCTTTGTGTCGTTTGTGTTTTGCGTAGGCCAGAACTGGCGTTATCTTTCTTGAGAATATTGTGAAAGTACTCTTAATACGCCCTGCTATAGGGTAAGGTCAGCTATCCGGTTTGGGTTATTATTGGCAACATTTCATTTTCTACCTCCTGAAGCGTCTACGTATTGTTCTTTCCTTTTAAAAGCTGTAGCTTCACATTTACTTAACTATGCAATATGTTTTGTGATAAAAGGAAATTCGTGAGAATTTTTTGTTTTATGTATAATACATTTCTTTGATTAACGCGTGAGATATCATTCTGTCGAAAAATATTCCGTTAGTTGGCCATCGAACCATAAATAATCACCTGGAGGATTATTTTTATTGAATATTTTATAAAATTATGTTTAAAAGATGCATCAATAGGCTTATGGAATAACACGTGTGTGTGTGTGTGTATATATATATATATATATATATATATATATATATATATATATATATATATATATATATATATATATATATATATATATATATATATATATATATATATATATATATATATATATATATATATATATATATATATATATATATATATATATATATATATATATATATATATATATATATATATATATATATATATATATATATATATATATATATATATATATATATATATATATATATATATATATATATATATATATATATATATATATATATATTATATATATATATATATATATATATATATATATATATATATATATATATATATATATATATATATATATATATATTCAAGTTTCCAACTTATTTGAACTTATTACTTTCTCATCAGGGTCGACGGAAAAATATATAATAAAATTAGTGGAATAATATTTCAAAGCAGATAAAAAGAGCCTAAGAAATGGAAGAGAAATAAAATGGCGCCACTTTCGTGATTATGTTTTTCTCTCTCTTAAACTCAACGACACGCAAGAAAGTTTTAATTGAATGTGAGAAAAACCAATTTACAAATAGTATTGATGGAAATGTATCTTCCCCTATTTTTAATTATTAATAAAAACTCTTTCCCCACTCAGCTAAAGCGATTAGGTATTAAAAATATATATGAATATTATGTGTGTACACGAGAGAGAATGACGGGTCAAAAACGAAGGGGGTGGGGGTTACCCATTACGAAGCTGAGGAGTAACCTCCCTTGAAGAGGAAGGGGGTCTACACGTGAAATAAGATAGACGTTTCCAGTGGTTATACGTTTTTTTAATTATTGTAATGTCTCTATCGCTTAATAAGTTTTTCTTAATTTCTGTTCTGTTGATACTACAGCAGATCAAAGAACTTCATCTGCATATACATTCATATCCGTAATGTTGCAGTCACTCTGCATTTCGAGTTCAGGGAGTGGTTAAAATATTCGACTGGGTAGTCGACAGACCCGCGATGTTAACCTACCGTGAAACGTTAGGAAAGGCATCAAACCTTAATATCCCAGCCACAATCGGTTTATGTCCGTGCCATAAGAGAGGTTAATAGTGACACGTAAAAAGTTAAACAACGGGTTATCTCTGCTATCCAAATATTTACGCAAGTTTCGTGTCACAAAGAAATTCAACAATTTGTATTATTTTTTTTATTTTGGGTTTTTGTTGTTGTTACATATTGTCCCGACACTCTCGATGCCGCCAAATGGAATACTTCAGAACTAATGTACTTTACCTAAACCAAATTATGATATTTATATATGGCGTTAGTAGTCTATTCGCCTTTCGTCTCTAATTTTTCTTTTATGTTGAGGCCCCAGGCCTCAACCGCTCAGCAAGAGCATTGAGCCCCCGAGAGGAGGCTCGAATGGCCGGCCCATACTGAGGTCGGACCTTATCACAACTTCTAGCGGTGGATCGCTCGGCTCGTGAGGTCGATGAAGACCGCAGCTAACTGCGCGTCGGCATGTGAATCGCAAAATAATCAGATGCATCGACCAGTGCTCTCATTTCTGATTGGCTCTGGGGACCGAGATAATGATTAGAAGAGACTGTCGGGGGCATCCGTACTACGACGCGAGAGGTGAAATTCTATGACCGTCGTAGGACGAACAACAGCAAAAGCATTTGCCAAGAATGTCAAGTGTCCTGTGTGGCGGGCATAATATCAAAGAATAGCCTCACCGTATTCCCTGCGTGTCGTAAAAGGCGACTGAAAGTGGACGAGGCGGGAGGACTGGGAATCCCCCCCCCTTGTATAATTCTCCTGTGAGGCTCATAGAAGAGGGAGAGTAGAGGGAGTATAACTGCTCCCCATACTGTGTCTTCTTTGATGTCGGCTACCCCATTACCAACTTTTAAGGGAAACAGCCTCGGTATGTATGTGTGTGTGTGTGTCTCTTATCGCATATTTCATCTTTAAACTTTAAAATTATTCGTCATTGTGGTGCAAGGTGGAAAATTATCTTCAATAGCTCGGTATTTGTCCAGAGGTTGTAGAACGAACCTCATATATAAAGAAATTATATTATTTCACACCTCTCAGAATCTATAATATTGACAATATAAGTCTTTTGAACTCTCTTGCAAAAGTCTTTCTCTCTATTTCAGATGGGTTCTTTCCGGCAGAGGGAGGTCTGGGTGAGTGAGTGTGTGTGTGTGTGTGTGTGTGTGTGTGTGTGATTACCTAATTGTGATTACCTAATTGTGTTTACGGGAAAGAGCCCAAAGCTCGTATCTTCCCGTCTCCTGATCGGTTCCATTTTTAGACTTAGTGATACTTATCATACCTGTCCTTAAAACTATGGATTGAGATAGCATTAACTACCTCCTCGCTTAGCGAATTCCAATTATCAACTACTCTTACACTGAAAAAGTATTTCCTTACATCCTGCAAACAAGTTTTCTTACGAAGCTTCAAACTATGACCTCTAGTTCTAGAGCCAGCCATATCGAAATATCGATCCCTATCCACTCTATCATAACCATGAAGGAATTTAAAGACTGTCACCATATCCCCCCTTACTCTTCTAGCTTCGAGTGATGGCAAGTCTAATTCCCTCAGCCTCTCATCATAACCGAGATTGCGTATTTCTGGCACCAGTTTCGTGGCATGTCTTTGAACTTTTTCAAGCTTAGCTATGTGCTTTTTCAAGTGCGGATTCCAAAAGGGGGCTGCATATTCGAGTTTTGGCCTCACATAGGTTACATAAATATTTCTGAACATTTCCTTGTCCATGTGCCTGAAGGCTACCCTTACATTTGATAAGAATGCATATGCTGCCCTTACTACGCCATTTATATGTATTTCTGGAGACAAATCTGCCAGTATGTTTACTCCTAGATCTCTCTCATTTTCTGTCTCTTGAAGTTGTACTCCAGCCACCGAGTAGTCAAGCTTGGGCCTTCTTGCACTTGTACCCATTCTCATTACCTTACATTTTGAGGTATTGAATTTCATTAGCCACTTTTCTGACCACTCATGCAGATTATTTAGATCCTCCTGAAGTTCTCTACCATTGTTCTCGTTTTTTACTTTCTTCACAATCTTTGCATCATCTGCAAACATATTCATGAATGAATTTACAGACTCTGGTAGGTCATTTACATATACAAGGAACAAAAGTGGCCCTAAAACTGAACCCTGTGGAACTCCACTACTAACTCTTCTCCATTCAGACACTGAGTGTCTTACTCTAACCCTCTGTTCCCTTCCTTCTAAGTAAGTTTTTATCCATTCCAAGACATTTCCACCTATTCTCGCCATTGATTGCAGCTTCCTAATAAGTCTCCCATGTGGAACAGTGTCAAACGCTTTCTGGAAGTCTAGGAATATGCAATCTGCCCAGCCCTCTCTTTCCTGTAAGATTTGGCTTACCTCATCATAAAATTCTAATAAGTTTGTTACTGTTGATCTTCCTTCTCTGAAGCCATGTTGCCTCACTGACAAAAAGTTGAAGGATTCCAAGTGAAGAGAGATATGTTTCCTTAGTAGTTTCTCCATAAGTTTGCAAACTATGCTGGTCAAGGAAACTGGTCTATAGTTCAGAGCCGTGTCCCTCCTTCCCTTTTTGAAGATAGGTATCACATTTGCTTGTTTCCAGCATCTTGGAATCTCCCCCGACTCCAGTGACTCCTTAAATATGATACTTAGTGCCACTGATATTGTGTTTGCGCATTTTTTAAGCACATGAGGGGATATGTCATCAGGACCTGTAGCTTTATGAACATCTAAATCCATCAGCGCTTTGCATACCTCTGTGGCTGTAAGGTTGATGTTCTCTAATACCGGCCCTTGAGCTTCTATCACTGCAATCTGAGGGGGTGGGGTATTTTCTACTGTAAATACTGACTGAAACTCCTTGTTCAATTCTTTGCAGATCTCTTCGTCCGTCTCAGTGATGCTTCCATCCGCTCTCTTTAGCCTTAAAACCTGTTCTTTTACCTTCAGTTTTCCTCTGATAAAGCTGTGGAAAAGCTTGGGATTTTCTTTAGCCTTCCTGGTGATGTCCCTCTCATAATCTCTCTCTGCCTCTCTCCTTTTACTTAGGTAGTCATTTCTTGCTCTTTTGTAGGTTTGCCAGGCATTTATGTTTTTTCTCCTCCTATACCTTTTCCAGCATTTGTCTCTCCACTCCTTAGCTCTTTTACACCCATTATCGAACCATTTCTCTCTGGCATGAATTACACCTACTTTGGTGACAGGTATGCAGCAATCTACTATCT
>JAXCGZ010021701.1:0-2500 GCA_037179515.1 Halocaridina rubra | reverse complement strand
ATATATATATATATATATATATATATATATATATATATATATAATGGGCAGTAGAGAAAGTGATAATCAGTTTAAAGATATTAAGGCAAAATGAAGCTAGAGAAACAGCAAACACATGATAGAGAGAACTTAAAAAAAAGTGATGAGGGTATATCATTAAAATAAGAATAAGTTTGTGGAACCTTATTTACCCCTTTGGCAAAATAATATTGTGATTACCTTTAACTCTGTTCCTGAAGAAGGTTTCACCTCTGCTCACGTACACGTAAGGTAAGGGTTTCATCTTTATACATATACATACAAAATGGCCGCTATCTCCCTTGTTATCGGGGTGACCGAATCAAAACACAAACTCACTCTAAGCCAAACATACCTTAATCACTTCTCTTAAGTGTTTGGGGTTGAAGGGATGCCACATTTTCCCCACCACCACCATCCTGCAAGTGTCACCAACAGGATAAGTGGACAAGGAAGTTCTATACATCTAAGTGTAAAAGATTTAGTAATTTGAATTTAGTTTTCAAAATATGTGTAGCTCTACAGGTCATATTAATATACAGAATATAACTTAAAAGCTCACAGTAAAAGCTATTCATTTTCATAAAATTTTCAAAATATTGACTTCAAAAGAGAAATCAGCCACTCAAAAGTTTTTACGTTTTATGTGTCACTATTAAGCCCCCACTATCGGGGGGGGGGGGGTAGGCAGACAATGTGGCTGGGGCATAAAAGCTGGATACCCTTCCTAGCGCACCCCGGTGAGTTTGATCGCGGTTGTGTCAAGTAGTCTAACCACTCGGCTCTTGTGTTCTACTGAAGTCAAGAAGCAACGTGTCTTGAAATAACTCTGTGAAACCCCTTTGTATCAAGATCATCAGGACTTCATTCAAAGGGTTCCTCTGACAGCAATGACCTCAAATGAAGGTCATTTTGCAACTTTATGGGGCAGCTTTATAAAAGGGAGAGTGGAAGAAAATAAACTATTACACAAGATATCTCGTCTATTAATAAGAGAATCGCTGCTACAATTTTTGGATCTAAGAGTCAAAGACAGACGGCAGTCTTAAATTATTGCGAAGGGCTTTTGCCGTTCAAAGTGTCATTGATATCTGAATAGTTAATAATATTTTGCTGTGGAACAATTCATACTGTCATGAATTTGCGATTTTCTTTTAACTTCATCAACCATCTCTCTCTCTCTCTCTCTCTCTCTCTCTCTCTCTCTCTCTCTCTCTCTCTCTCTCTCTCTCTCTCTCTCTCTCTCTCTCTCTCTCTCTCTCTCTCTCTCTCTCTCTCTCTCTCTCTCTCTCTCTCTCTCCTCTCTCTCTCTCTCTCTCTCTCTCTCTCTCATATAGTCGTATATCGGTATACTATTATTAAAACATTCCACTTCAAATCAATGCCATAAAAATTAAAAAAAGGTATGTGTATCTTTCGTTATTCAGTGGCTCATAAAACTGACAATTCCCTCCACCCTCCATGAAAGTAAATATACATATTGGTTCCCTCATACGATATGATACCGTTACAAAACATATTTGTCACTCAATTGCAGGACAACGGATTGGGAAACAATGTGAAGTGATGAGAGAAATGTAAAAATATTTGGATAAAAAATGAAAAAAAAGGATACTGAAGGAAAAATAGGGATTGGAGACTAAAAAAAAAAATCTTTTTCAATTCTGCTCTCAAAGTTAAGCAGACATGCCAACGAATGCAGAGGATTACTGTAAGTTACCTTCTTAATTATCAAAGGAATTATTATCAAGCGTCATTAATAGAGGTCATTTCCCTGATCTCGTTAACTCGGTAAGTGTTGTAAGACCGCTAGCCGATACGTATGGATCTTGTTCACATTTATTTTTAGGTAAAACTTATACAGTTACTGATTTCTAGTTATACTATATTTCATGCTACTAATTTCATTATAGTATATTTTGGCTTAGGTAAAACGCTGCATATTCAAGCTTTAGTCTCAAATAAGTCACACGTATATATTTTAATTCCCTTGACTGTGTTTCATATATATAAATATATATATATATATATATATATATATATATATATATATATATATATATATATATATATATATATATATATATATATATATATATATATATATATATATATATATATATATATATATATATATATATATATATATATAAATATATATATATATATATATATATATATATATATATATATATATATATATATATATATATATATATATATATATATATATATATATATATATATATATATATATATATATATATATATATATATATATATATATATATATATATATATATATACATATATATATATATATATATATATATATATATATATATATATATATATATATATATATATATATATATATATATATATATATATATATATATATATATATATATATATATATATATATATATATATATATATATATATATAGAGAGAGAGAGAGAGAGAGAGAGAGAGAGAGAGA
>JAXCGZ010021700.1:32500-33518 GCA_037179515.1 Halocaridina rubra | reverse complement strand
AGTCCCCTTAGTAAAACAGAATCTTAACAACACTCTAGCATTTTAAATCCCCACATATATATATATATATATATATATATATATATATATATATATATATATATATATATATATATATATATATATATATATATATATATATATATATATATATATATATATATATATTTTTTTTTATTTTTTTACTTTTTATTTTTTTTTTTCCCCCCGTTATTCGCGAAATTCGAATTTTGTTACTATTATATTTTGGGGGCGTTATTGCAATTTCGCAGATTAAAAAATCGCGCATAAAAGGAACAAGGTGTTTATATATATATGAATCATTTTTTACCACGACCGGGACTCGAACCTAGGACTTATAATTACTAAGTAAAGGCGCTACCAACTACACACCACATTCTGTGGTGTGTAGTTGTTAGCGCCTTGACTTAGTAATTATAAATCCTAGGTTCGAGTCCCGGTCGGGGTAAAAAATGATTCATGTTTTCACATATGTAATGTGCTTGCTTGGTTATTTATATATATATATATATATATATATATATATATATATATATATATATATATATATATATATATATATATATATATATATATATATATACAGTAATCCCCCCATTATCGCGGTAGTTCGGTTCCGGGACCCGGCGCGAGACAGGAAAACCGTGAAGTAGGATCAGCCTTTAAAAAAAAAATCTTTTTTTTTTATAAAGATGTTTATGACACCAGGACAGGCCAAAAATGATAAAATAAAACGGCCTTTAACAGGCTGTAAAGAGAAACAGAGATGGAGAGTGTAATGACCTGTCAGATGTGAAGGGATTATAAAAGATGTGTAAAGAATATCCAGCTCTCTGCTGGGTTTACTGTACCTCTCCATTACTTTCATGATGTCTATTCTAATAATTCTCCTTAGATCTTATTATTATTATTATTATTATTATTATTATTATTATTATTATTATTATTTTTATTATTATTAATGGCAACAATAATTTTCCTTTGATGATGATTGCGG